>MJUU01012658.1:138451-161837 GCA_002080025.1 Modiolus philippinarum | reverse complement strand
AATATAATTATTGTCCGAAACCAGGAAGGGGAGATAATTGGACTTTGACTATTCGTTGATTCCCCATGTATGGGTTACCTCGTAAGCGCAACTCCTCTTAAACCACTTGAAGGAATTTAATGAAACTTCACACAAAGTAAGAACACTATTAGGAGATGTGCATGAAGGAATATAATTATTGTCAGAAACCAGGAAGGGGAGATCATCCGACTTTGACTTTTCGTTGATTCCCTATTTATTTGTTACCTTGTAAGTGCAACTCCTCTTTAACCACTAGAAGGATTTTGATGAAACTTTACACAAAGGAAGGACACTATATGGAGATGTGCATGAAGAAATATAATTATTGTTCAAAACCAGGAAGGGGAGATAATTGAACTTCGACTTTTCATTGATTCCCCATGTATGGGTTACCTCGTAAGCACAACTCCTCTTAAACCACTTGGAAGAATTTAATGAAACTTTACACAAAGTAAGAACACTATATGGAGATGTGCATGAAGGAATATAATTATTGCCAGAAACCAGGAAGGGGAGATAATTCAACTTTGAGTTTTCATTGATTCCCTATGTATGGGTTACCTCTTATGCAAAACTCCTCTTAATCAACTTGAAGGTTTTTGATGAAACTTTAGACAAAGGAAGAACACTATTTGTAGATGTGTAAAATGTCAAATAGGCTGAAAAGGGTGAATTTTATATTTGTCTGATTTAGACAGAGTGTTTTCATTGGAACCCTTGTGAAAAGTTTTTTCTTAAAGATAATATCATTGTGTCCACACTTGTACTGTGTCCGCACCTGTATTGTGTCCACACCAACTTAATTTTGTACTTACCATATCGATTCAGGGTTCAATGAGCGGGGGGTATCTTTGGCTGCCATTCAGCAACAGCTCTTGTTTAGGATTGTCTTATGTTGATGTATACCTGATACATTGGCAAATGGCCTACAAGGTAATTCTAAAATAGTTTAGTGTTACATTTTGGCTTGCTTTTTAAAAGCTGACTTGTTGCATTAAAAAAGAAAGATTATTCGATTACGAATCTAACACCAATGAAAGTGCAAGATTGAGAAATCTCAGACCAGCATTGGTAAGATTTCAATATTTCCCTGATGAGGCTTCCCGAGTCAGAACCATTGAAATCTTACCCGAGGGTATCTGAGATCTATAAATTTTGCATTTTTAATGGTGTTTGATTATTATGTCTCTCCCCTCTTAAGGGGGAGACATATTGTTTTTGTCTTTTCCGTCTAACGTCCGTCCGTCCGTCCGTCACAATTCTCCTACATCTTTCATCGGATTTTAACCAAACTTCACAGGATTGTTGACCATCATGCGAAATTTAGTTTGTGGACGCCAATCTCCTACATCTTTCATCGGATTTCAACCAAACTTCACAGGATTGTTGACCATCATGCGTAGTTGTGCATATTGTCTCGCTGGATTTATCAGCTAATTTTTGCTGGAGTTATGCCCCTTTTTGACTTAGAATTTTGCGAAACTAAGTATGTGGACGCCAATTCT
The DNA here is from genome assembly GCA_002080025.1 of Modiolus philippinarum. Classification (NCBI taxonomy): domain Eukaryota; kingdom Metazoa; phylum Mollusca; class Bivalvia; order Mytilida; family Modiolidae; genus Modiolus; species Modiolus philippinarum. Next base: position 160,311 of record MJUU01012658.1, on the reverse strand, counting down.
CCTACATCTTTGATCCGATTTCAACCAAACTTCACAGGATTGTTGACCATCATGCGTAGTTGTGCATATTGTCACGCCAGATTGATGGACCTTTTTTTTAGGGGAGAGTTATGCCCCTTTTTGACTTAGAATTTTGCTGAATTATAAAGTTTGTGAATCTAATTCTCCCACATCTTTTAAAGGATTTTAACTTAACTTCACAGGATTGTTGACCTTCATGCTTTAGTTGTGCATTTTGTCTAGCTGGAATGAATGGCCACCTGGTGGCAACATAAACTTACTTGTGTTTTATCACTGAAAGAACATTACGTACTGGGGGGGGNGGGGGGGGGGGGGGAGACATTAGTTTTTGTATCAAATACACACTTCTAGTTTTTCTCACATTTATGAGGGCTGTTCCATTAAAATATATGTGGGGAGGGGGGACGCACTTTGTTCAAGACCCCTCCCCCCTCCACCAATGTATTAAAAACTATTCAAACAACTACACCCAATGGATTTTAACCCCCCACCAAGAAAAGAACAAAAAATCTGTGTCACCCCTCCCACCTTGACTTAAATGGAACAGCACTAAGCACAAAATAGGATTTAATTTTCCTCCCAGATGGAACTTTACATCTGACATTCCCAGGTGAGGTCAGAATAATAGGTGTACAAGACGAAAATTTCTGTACCCCCGAAAATGGAACTTGCTTGTCTTTTAGTGAGAATTATGTTTCATTTCTACTGTTGGACTTTGAACATTTCAACATTGTTATGCTGTGGCAGATATTGTACACACAACTCCCAAGAAACTGCTACTCAGATTATGTTTAAATTTTGCAGAATCTTTATCTGTATTAGGCACTTCTAATTGATTTGTCAAATTTTGTAGGGGTTATTTCTTTGAAATTGTTCCGCTTTGTTTTTCCATCTATAAAACAGTTGTTTGAATTCATACTGTACACAGTCATTCAATCATTTACACATTTTGTAACCAATGGGTTTTTACGTTTCTTGTTAGAAATCTGGTTGCTACAGTAATCTTGTTATGCGGATGCAGACTTTTGCTGTGCCATGATTGTCATCCGCAATCATCATGATCATTAAAAATATTCAACACCCAATGAAAAAATCTTAGTTTACAAAATTAATATTTCTGTGTGTTTATTACCGTACAGGAAGGTGGTGAATTTATTCCAAGAGGAGAGGATGGAAATGTGTTGTATTCAGACGTTGATTTTATGGACACGTGGAAAGCTTTAGAAGACTGTGTAGACGAGGGTCTTGTTAAAGACATTGGAGTATCAAATTTTAACAAACAACAGCTTGAAAGATTATTGAAAGAAGCGAGAATTAAACCTAGCAATAACCAGGTAAAGTGAACATAATTTGTTATTCTCCAGCTCAAGAGGTAAGAGTTGACCAATGTTCCTCATTAGTTCATTTTGTATGCATGATGCCATTCATGTAGACAGAGAAAATTTCACAGCTTTTTGTTTTTGTATTAATTGAGAAGGAGTGAAAATAAAACTGTCGCAAAGACATGTTTTTTTTTATGCAAATATTAGTAGCCCAATCAGCAAACCCAGAATTCAAGACTGCAAATGTAATTTATTTTGAAAATAAAAAAAAATGGATGCACAAAAATTCCCAGGTTTGCAGCATTTCTTCATATTGGCTTCTTCTCACAAGGAATAAATACACTAGTGCACTTTATTCTGTTGGATATAAATTCCTAGGATATTTTGGTTGCGGATTAGATACCCTTTAGTAATGCATTCCAGAGAAATATTTTAGGGAAATACTAGTGAAAAGAATCGGATACAATTTCCCTATCGGTTACAGTCACAGAGCTGCCAACCCTCCCGATTTTGGCGGGAGCATACTGATTTTCAGTCCCAATTCCTGTCCTTTCTTGGTTGTACTGTTTCTCTCGAATTTCGCTTTCCACGAAAATCTTATAAATTGCTTTGGTTTTGTTTTTCCTTTACTGAGTCTAGAAAGTAATTGATGAAACAGGATGCTATGCATGTAATAATATAGGGTTATTGCATGAATATTGGGGAATATTGTCCCGAGTAGAATTTTATATTGCACGAGCTTGCGAGTGCAATATATATTCTACAAGGGATAATATTCCTCAATATTCATGCAATAACCCTTTTATTGTATAGCAAAGCTTAAATTTTTGTTAATAAGGGGATTATGTTGTCAATGACGTCATGAAATTTAAGACATATTTGCACTAGTGCAATATGGAAATTTATTGCACGCTAACTTTTGATTGCTTTCTTAGGGAAATATTATGTTGCTATACAATAATATCTTGCATTGTTGATCATTACAGTGGAAGGACATATGTATATGTTAAAGCTGTAGAAAGTGTCGAAAGGTGATGCTGAAGACAGCAACCACAGCGGTGCTAATTCGAAAGCCAAAATGAGTTATGGCTAACCAAATAGAAACTATTGAATTCATCCGAATTCCGGTAATTGGAAACGTCATTTAAAGCTTCATTCTCTAATAAATAAAGACAGGCATCGTAATTATCTTAAAATTTTTAGAGCCTCCCTCCAAAATATTGAAAAATCCAGAAAAGGTTTTACCGTTCTCCCGATGATCAAAAAATGGGGTTGGCAGCTTTGCTGAGTCAACCAACTAAGCATCGATTAAGAATCTAAACAACAACTTTACTGAAATTGTACTGTTGTCTTATACAAAATGAAAATGAGAGTTTTTAGAATGAGAGATTTTGCATTTATTGAAATTATACAGGAGTAAAAATGAGCTTTTATATGAATCTAGTTTACAAAATATCCATTTAAATATAAATTCACAGTAAAGTTGTACACATCAGACAACCGATTTATCAAATCAGACATTGTTGTAATCTATTAAAATCTACTGAATACTTGATTATCGGGACTTCACTTTGGAATACATGGTTACAATCCTGTCATTCTGACAAATTCAAGTAATTTGTGAAGTAATTACCCATATAATTAAGCCACAACATTTTCCTGTAGTATTTCATTTAAAAAAAACCATATTTCATTGATACTGGCATGCTTGTAATTGAATTTGTCTATATTTTTGTGATTTAAAGATATTCATGCATGAAATACTTTCAGAATGTATTTTTTTGCATAAATGAGGCCACAATTAAAAAAGATTTTGTTTCCCCTTACCTGACCTTACCTAATAATGTTGAGTAGGTAGGTAGGAAGAAAAATGTTTTTTTAATTTTTACTAAAAAGAGGTTAAAATTAACTGTTTTTTATCCAAATTTGAGTAAAAAAAAAAATTTCTTTCTGAAAAGTCAATAAAATTTTTTGAGTAGGGCCATTTTTTTTAGGGTCGGTAGGGTAAGGGGAAACAAACATTATTTTAATTTTGGCCTGATATGATGTAAGAACCAAGTGGAAAAATGAAATGAAATTATGAAATTATTCCCTGTCAGTCAATGATATTAAATATTTTTGTTTATTTGTAGATTGAATGTCACATACACCTAGCAAATTCCCAACTTATAGATTTTTGTAAATCAAACAACATATCAGTTACCGCCTACTCACCTCTGGGATCACCTGGTAATAAAAGGTGAGTTAATTAAAAAACATATCAGTTACCACTTACTCACAACTGGGATCACCTGGTAATAAAAGGTGAGATAATTAAAAAAACATATCAGTTACCACTTACTCACTGCTGCGATCACCTGGTAATAAAAGGTGAGTTAATTAAAAAACATATCAGTTACCACTTACTCACCACTGGGATCACCTGGTAATAAAAAAGATGAGTTATTTACAAAAACATATCAGTTACCACTTACTCACCTCTGGGATCACCTGGTAATAAAAGGTGAGTCAATTACAAAAACATATCAGTTACCACTTACTTCACTGTCGGATTACCTGGTAAAAAAGGTAAGTTAATTTAATAACATATCAGTTACTGCTTACTCACCTCTGGGATCACCTGGTAATATAAGGTGAGTTAATTACCTGCGTCACCAACGGTGACCGCAGGTTTAGGAGCTGCTCGACTCCATCCGTCCGTCCGTCACGCTTTGGGGGTACCAAGTTTGTGTAATCTGAAACTCAGACACCTTTGACCCGATACTTTTGAAACTTTGCACAGTTGTTCTGGACACATTGAAGATGTGCACCTCTTCTTTTGGTGAGATTTGGATAAAAATTGTTGAATTTATCCATTGTTAAACTTTATCATTTTTTCTTCAAATTTTAACATTACAGTACTGAGTTTGTGTAATCTGAAACTCCAACACCTTATACCTGATGCTTTGGAAACTTTGCACAGTTGTTCTGAACACATCGAAGGTGTGCACCTCCCCTTTTGGTGAGATTTGGATAAAAATTGTCGAATTTATCCATTGTTGAACTTAGTCATTTTTTCATAAAATTTTAACATTACGGTACCGAGTTTGTGTAATTTGAAACTCTGACACCTTATATCTGATGCTTTTGAAACTTTGCACAGTTGTTTTGGACACATTGAAGATGTGCACCTCCCCTCTTGGTGAGATTTGGATAAAAATTGTAGAATTTATTAATTGTTAAAACTTAGTCATTTTTTCATCAAATTTTAACATTACAGAACTGAGTTTGTGTAATCTGAAACTCTGACACCTTATAACTGATGCTTTTGAAACTTTTCACACTTGTTTTTGGACACATTGAAGATGTGCACCTCCCCTTTTAGTGAGATTTAGATTAAAATTGTTGAATTTATCCATTGTTGAACTTCGTCATTTTTCATCAAATTTTAACATTATGCTTTGGGGTACCAAGTTTGTGTAATCTGAAACTCAGACACCTTATACCTGATGCTTTTGAAACTTTGCACAGTTGTTCTGAACACAATAAAGATGTGCACCTCCCCTTGTGGGCAGACTGGAATGAAAAATCTTGAATTTATTTATGTTGAACTTGGCCATTTGTCAGTATATTTTAACATTACAGTGCCTGGTTTGTGTAATCTGAATTATTCACATCTCTGTCTAAGTAATTCTGAAAGTTTGGACTGTTGTTTGAACACATTGATGATGTGAACCTCCCCTTTAGGCCAGTTTTGATTTTAAAAATGTCAAATTTATCTATTATTGAACTTGTACTTGTATCATATCATATCATCATGGTACTCAAGTTTTGTCCAGAGACATTGCAGTGTTTTGAACACACTGATCATTGGCAGCTATTCTTGAATTTTTGCATTCTCATAAAGATTCAAAGTATGTGTTTATTTGAAACTCAGGTTCGGTTTTCACCTTTGCTGAAGTCATATGGACTATTTTCATTTTATGCTTTGGTCAACTTTAAACATTTGTTTTTTTCTTCTTTTTTTGTCTATAACAGTGATAGGGTTGAACTTAATATAATCTCAATTGTAACTTGCATTTGAAGAATGTTTTGGTAATGTTTTGGTAATAAGGTAAATGAATACTTGTTTGAATTGGTAAACCTATATGTGACGTTCTGTTAGGTTGGGGTAAAAAAAAACCAAATTCTCAGTTGAACATGAGTGACAGTGACGCAGGTCCAGACTTGTAATTGGTCTTGTTACAAAAACATATCAGTTACCACTTACTTCACTCTAGGATCACCTGGTAATAAAAGGTAAGTTAATTAAATAACATATCAGTTACTGCTTACTCATCTCTGGGATCACCTGGTAATATAAGGTGAGTTAATTACAAAAAGATATCAGTTACAACTTACTCACCGCTGGGATCACCTGGTGAAGAAATTATTCGGTTTTAAATGTATATGATTGGTAATTGGATGTGATTTGTTTCCATTGATTTTTTCACTTTTTATACGACAGCAAAAATTTTGCAGTCATATAATGGTATGGTGTTGGCGTCGTCGGCGTCCACGTTGTCGGCGTCTGTGGACAGCATAACTTTGCTGCTGGTGGACGGATCTTTATGAAATTTTAGTATGATGTATCTTGGCGCACGCCTGAACAGAGGTTTTAATTTGGAGTCCTTTGCCCTGCTTGTTTTAGAAAAAGGGGCCAAAAAGGGGGTGAAACTGGGTGTTTTCACATATTTGACTGTAGAATCTTCATTATTTATTGGATTTTGATGGGTTTTGTTTCAGTGTGTTTCTGAGGAAATTTCCAATCAGTAATTTGCAACAGATTTTCATAGCATATACTGCTCACGAGATAAATTGGGCCAAAGATGGGTGAATCTCAAAAAAAAATTTTTTTTTTTTTTATTTTTAGTCCAATTTTGATGCAATTTTTTTCAAAAGATTCCTTATGAAAAATTAATATAGCGCTCTGCTATTAGATTTTTGGTTACTTGCTTCCTTTCCCGGCTCTGAGGGGCTGAATGGGGCCAAAATTGCAAATTTGCTGATTACTTAAAATTTTATTTTTCATCGGATTTCGATGGGATTTTTCTCTTTGGATTCTCTTGATCTAAGCTTTCAGTGGTGTGCCAATGGATATGGTGTAGCTCTTACTGTTTCCAAGATACAAGTGGTCAAAGGGGCCAAAATTGCAATTTTTTAAAATATGTCAAATCTTTATTTTGCATCGGATTTCGATGGGATTTTTTTCTTTGGATTCCTCTTGATATAAGCTTTTAGTCTTATGCCAATGGATTATGTGTAGCTCTTACTGTTTCTGAGCTACAAAGGGTCAAAGGGACCAAAAATTCTGAATATAATATAGTTCATACTAAAGTTACTGGAAGTGAAGTTCTTTCCTTCTGGTGTAAGTTATAAATTATTCAAATGATTCACCACAAACAAAAATATTGCATAGGTAAAAAGAAGGTAACACCAAGGAAATCATAAGTAACAAATTTAAGATATCAGATAATATAGATTACACGACAAGATCCCGTTAGTTACCATATTTCATCCACAAGGGAAAGTTAAATTTTTATACCCCCGCTCCGTAGGAGAGGGGGTATACTGTTTTACCCTTGTCCATCTGTCTGTCCGTCTGTCCGTCCATCCGGATCATCTTTCGTCAAGGATTTCTCAGCTTGTGTATGTAGTAATGATTTAATATTTGGTCTGAAGCTTTAGTATCATGAGTATGATGAGTTGTATAGTGTCTCCCCATTTCAAGTCCGTAACTCATCTACTTCCCATTATAGCCATATATTGAAATTTTTCTTCAAGGATTTCTCACCTTGTGTATGTAGTAATGATTTGATATTTGGTCTGAAGCTTGAGTATAATGAGTTGTATCATGTCTCCTCTTTTGGAGTCAGTAACTCATCTACTTCCTGTTTGACGATAACTTTGATTTTTTCCCATTATAGCTATATATTGAAATTTTTGTCAAGGATTTCTCAGCTTGTGTATGTAGTAATGATATGATATTTGGTCTGAAGCTTAAGTATGCAGAGTTGTATTGTGTCTTCCCATTTCAAGTCCGTAACTCATCTGCTTCCTGTTTGACGATAACTTTGATTTTTCCCCATTATAGCAATATATTGAAATTTTTCTTCAAGGATTTCTCAGCTTGTGTATGTAGTAATGATTTGATATTTGGTCTGAAGCTTGAGTATAATGAGTTGTATCATGTCTCCTCTTTTGGAGTCAGTAACTCATCTACTTCCTGTTTGAGGATAACTTTGATTTTTTACCATTATATTTATATATTGAAATTTTCGTCTAGGATTTCTCAGTGTATGTAGTGATGATTTGATGTTTTGTCTGAAGCTTTAGTATGACTAGTTTTATCATGTCTCCCCTTTTCAAGTCCATAACTCATCTACTTCCTGTTTGACAGAACTTTATTTATCACTGCAACTATGCCAATGCTTGTATTGTGTCCACACTTGAACTGTGTCCACGCTTGTATTATGTCCACACATACTTAACTTAGCATTGCTATATTGATTCAGGGTTCAATGAGCGGGGGTATAACTGGCTGCAATTCGGCTACAGCTCTGGTTAAATTTTAATTGCAAAGCTTGCTGAGCTTTTTTAAAAGTAAAAAAATTAACTATTGAGGGTGGCTAAAACGTGATAATAATTGGGATAAAATGGCCTAATCTTTTTCTCTTATGATAAACACAGAGAATTGTATTCTGAATAGATTTGGCAGGAAAAAGCACTTAATGGGCTTTATTCAATATATGTTGAATATGAAAATTTATCAAACCTGTCAGTACCAGTTTAAACTTTGCATATCTTGAGAGAAAGATTATTAGCTATAGAATAGCATAGAAACATAATCAATGAAATAGCTTTGAATTTGAGTTAAGATCTATATAATAAAAACAATAGGGTCTGTAAGTTTCGTTCAATTTTGGAACTTTTGGGCACATCATTTGTACTAGGAAGTTTCATTTTCAACAAAAACCTATTTTGTTTCAAGCAAATAATATGGACATTAAATCCTACAACATCATATGGTGATGGGAAATGTTTTCAAATTGCAATTTTATCATGTTTATTGTGATTTCTCTGTGTCACATTACTAGACATACAGACCCTACTAATCGGAAATCCTAGCTTTGATTTCTTGAAAATATTCAATTAATGATTGCAAAATGCTGTAATTCACTTATAAGCTGGGCATATTCATGAATTATGTTATTTGATCATTCATAGACTATTTTGTGATGATCATAATTTTGGATTACTTATAGCATTTTTAACCGATTTACCTTTTTTTCAGTACTCCCCACACACCACCCTTAGAAGAACCACTCATCAAACAGCTAGCAGAACAGAAAAATAAAACACCTTCACAGGTAATTTAGGAAAATCCACAAAAATATTCTAGATTTCAACAAACAGTTATGTACTGACATTGGAAAAAAATGTAACTGGCTTAATTTTGACCAGGTTGCTTTTAGTGCAAATCAAGGATGTTTATCAGCAAATAAATACCGAAGCAAAATCCAGTTTAGAGAAAAATCTACACGTTCTTCATCTTGAAGTCACCATGAGGCCTTCAACAAAGAGCAAGCACTCCTACCTCAAAGTAAGTTCAAAGGACCCCTAGCATGTAAGTGGAATTATAACAACAGAGCTCACTGCTACAAAAATCAGGAAAATGTGGAAGTATTCAAAGTTGAAAAAAGAGGACGTAGTCACATATTAAGGATTAAAATCAACCAACAAGATATATTTTGGAAATTACTCTGTACTTGCATGTAGTAACCTATATCAAAGTGTATGACATCGTCAGGGCTTTTCCATTAATTTCCTATTTCAATGGTGATCATTTTGAAATGAATTTAGTACATCACTAAGTGCAAATTTGAAAATTTGACAGAAACTTTTAACATCCCCTAGTTATTTTCAACCTGATGTGATAGGACCTTCATATTTGGTCTGTATTTTTGTCATTGTCTATTTATCATATTTTCAGATAATTATTAGATTTTTACTACAAAGAGGTATTTCTGTTATTCCTAAAAGTGTAACACCTTCAAGAATTGTAGAAAATTTTCAGGCAAGTATTTGATATTCTAGTGGACTTATGTTTGTAATTAATGTTAGCTTGCATGACATCAAAAATTTCAGTCAGGTATATTATATTCTAATGTGGTGTTTGTAATACATCTTTTCATTTGATGGCATCAAAATTTTCAGCCAAATTTGTTTTTGTAAAGCATCCTTTGATTGGATGGTATCAAAGGCTTTAGACAAGTTACTCAAATATTTGTTATTTTAATGCACTGTTTGTAACAAATTTTTTGATTGGATAGCATCAAAATTTTCAGAAAATTATTTGTTATTCTTAAGCAATTTTTGTTACCCTTCTTTTGATTGGACGAATTCAAAATTTTAAAGCAAGTATTTTATATTCTAGTGCAATGTTTGAAAGGAATTATTTGATTGGATAGCTTAGAAATCTTTCTAAAATTTTCATGTGCTGATGTCTCTCAGTCCTATACATCTGTACTTATTTTTGAACCAGCAAACAATTATAAAATAAATCCAAAAGACCTAGATATGTATAAAATGTAGAAAAAATAAAAAATAGTTGTTCAGGGGCATTGACATTTGTGAAATCATTCATTGAATTTGGTAATAGGTAACTATAATGCCACTCACCTTTTTGTTCTTTTTGATTGTCTTGGTGATGATTTCATAAGATGAACTGAAATTTTCGGTCTTTAGTGTGGNCTTATGCAAGTACCTATTTCTTCCGTAAAAAGCGAAAAGAAACGTCTGGAAACCTTTACTGTTTGAACAACGTTGTCGCCATTTGAGTATTCTTTACATTGTGACGTCAGGTGTTTTATGACGTTAAGTCATGGTTACGATTGTTGTATCACAAAAATCAACACGTCTGATTGGTCATTTACCGATGTGAGATGAGGTCGCGTGCATCGATCTCACATGGGTCATCTCCCACTGTAAACCATCATTTACGGAAGAACTATACATCTGTTCTTATTTTTGAACCAGCAAACAATTATAAAATAAATCCGAAAGACCTAGATATGTATAAAATGTAGAAAAAATAAAAAAAGTTCATTATCCTTGATATTTTTTTTATTTTTAAACATATTTTATTATCAAATACATATAATGATACATAGGATTAGACACAAGTTACACAACTTACGAGGTCTTCTCCTTTACAAATGACAAAATACAAAACACACAGTATATTACAAATAGCTTTTTTTTAAGTCAAGTATGATAAAATAGAAAGAGAAAAAAAAAAAGCATATAACTATATGGATCCAAATTGTGAAAACTGCCGCCGCCAACAACCCGACCACAACACCTGGATATAACGTTTAGTACTTAGACAAATCTTCTAGTATCTACGATGTATTTTTGCACTAACAAAATCAAGGCACAGTTTTGTTCATGTGTTAAAACTGGATTTCTGAAAAGAATATGATTTATATTTGGTTGGTTATCAAGTTCAAAAAATCCATTCAACAAGGAGACTCGTTGTTGGTTGAATTTTTTGCAAGAAAGAAAGTAGTGTTCTACGGATTCAATAATTTGATTTCCACAGTCACAATAACAAGAATCTATAATATTACATCTAAAGAGATTGCCTTTTAGGCCACTACACCTTCGTCTCAATCTAGTATGCATTATACTAGCAAACCTAGAGCCAATATTGAGATATGTGGGAATTTTTTCAGATTCTCTGTAAATACTTTTGAGTTTGCTTTTAAATAAACTTGGAGTCGAAGACTCTCGGACAGTGTGTTCTAAACTGTTCCATAACTTTATAGTCGAAGGTATATATGAATTTTGAAAAGATACAAGTCTACAAAAAGGGACAGATAAATTGTTCGCATTCCGTAAATTATAATTACTTCGTTCATTAATAGTGTTGGGAAGTAAGTCATTGAGATAACCAGGTGTATTGTTATTCACAATATTGTAAAAAAGGAACAGTTTTCTTTGTTGTCTTCTTGAAGCGAGTTTTTCCCACCCAGTTTCTAAATAAATTGATTCAGTGCTAGCATAAGCAGTAAGGCCAGTCACGATTCTTCCAGCCTCGAGTTGAATTTTCTCAAGTCTGTTGGAATCTTGAACAGGACAGTTGTCCCAAACTTCACAACAATATTCAAGTAACGGTCTAATAAATGTCAGATAAATAGTTTCTAAAAAATGCTTAGATAAACGAAATTTATACTTTCTTAATACAGCTATTTGTCTATTGGCTTTTGATACTATTGTATTTATATGTTTGGACCATTTCGTGTCTGCACTTAGTATGATTCCAAGATGTTTGTGACTGTCTACCGGGTATATACGAGTATCTCCGATAGAAAACCACAATTCATCCGGGATACCTGTAGCACCAAAATACATTATTTCAGTTTTTTTATCCTTGATAGCAACATGATTGTGCAGTTGTGCAGGGGCATTGATATTTGTGAAATCATTCATTGAATTTGGTAATAGGTAACTAAATTCTTATCTATATAATGCCATTCACACCTTTTTGTTCTTTTTGATTGTCTTGGTGATGATTTCATAAGATGAACTGAAATTTTCGGTCAGTGTCGTCTATCCCCCCCCCAAAAAAAAGGAAAAAAAAAGATACATAAAGACATAGAAAGTCAGTGCAGCCAACCATGTGGGCATATCTCTTATTCAAATTACATAAGAATTATATCACCTGATTACATAAGATTGTCTCATCTGTACAGCATATTCATATGAAATTTTCAATTATCAATGAAGGGATATGGAGTAAATGCACATGAGACAAAGTCTCTACAAATACATGGTAAAAACAAGCAATTGAACAATGCTTTTATTGTTGTTCTTCAACTTGAAGTCATCATGAGGCCTTCAGCAATGAGCTTTGCTCATACTTCACGGTTAGTTCAAGACGGTCCCTAGCACTTGTTTGAGCGGAATTCATTGCTGGATGTCGAGCAACGCTACATCTGTGTTAATCATGTCATGGATGTCGGATCGTCAACAAACATAAAATTAACTGGAAAAGTGTTCTTACAATCGCTGTCACCTGTTGCCTGACAAAAAGACCCATCAGTAGACAATCACAACATGTAAACAACTACAGGGCTCTCGAGTCAATAGTAAGAAAACTTGGCATAATAAAATCATGAGATGTGGGCACAAAATCTTTTTTAAAATCCTTCTTTACTATTCTTGCACAGTTTTGCATTAACTCTTTCCTAAAGACTTTTCAAATTTTAAATAATCTTGTAGTGACATCACAGCTATAATTTGATGAATCATAGAGAAGATAAAATGTAAACAAACCACAGTTTTGTGAGGTTTTCAAGACTTTTCATCTCATGTTTATCGGAAATTAGTTAGTATTTTCATGTTATTATTTAATTATTTTTCATGCTATTTATTATACATGTTATATGATGCATTTTATGCTCAAGAATCTGGTAAAGAATTCATCATATTGATTTTTAGAATATTATTATATCAGACTTAATTGTTGCACCTTTTAGGGATGATTTTCTATTGCTACATGTACATATGGCCTGTAAGTCTTGTACAATTTTGGAACTTCCGGGATCAAAAAATGTACCCAGAAGTTACATTTTAAACAAAGATATAAGTGCCATGAAAAAAGAATTATATTATAAAGCATCCCTCTTAGAAAAACATAATAGTGATCCAATTATCCGCGGGTCTTTCTTTAAATACTTAAAACTATATAGAAAGACCAGACGCAAAAAAGCAAGAGAGTTAAAACACAATTTAATTCAAAAACTAGAATCATTACATGAAGAAAATCCAAAGGAATATTGGAAATTATTAGAAAAATTAAAAACAACAGACAATAATACATCTGAAAAGAAAGATGAGACTAATATTGAAGTCACTGATTGGTTTAAATACTTTAGAGACTTACATGTAAATGCAGAAGGAAAAACATCAAATGATGAAGATAATATTTATTCAAAATTAAAGAAATTGGAAAACGAAATTGTTTTTAATGAACTTGATTACAAAATAACTAAAGCTGAAATAAGTAAAGCTGCTTCTTCAATGAAAAATTCAAAAGCTTCAGGCTTCTCTCAGATATCTAATGAGATGATTAAATACAGTCAAAGCCATTTAGTGTCATCTTTCTGTAAATTGTTTAATCTTATTTTTACTCATGGGTCATACCCAAAGTCATGGGGTTTGAGTTATATTAGCCCATTATTAAAGTCTGGTTCCAAACATGATCCAGCAAATTACAGAGGTATTGCCATTGGAGACAATATTGGAAAACTGTTTAATAAGATTTTAAATAATAGACTTTCAAAGTTTTTAATTGAAAATAATATAATAAAACCAGAACAAATTGGTTTCGTTAAAGGCTGCAGAACAAGTGATCACATGTTTGTAGTCAACTCATTGATTCAAAAATATGTAAAAAATGAATCCAAGCCACTTTATGCATGCTTCGTTGACTTTAAACAAGCCTTCCCGTCAGTCTCCCATTTGCATTTGTTTTATAAATTGAAATTACTTGGAGTGGGGTCAAAATTTTATAATATTGTTAAAGACATGTATTCAAATTCTCATGTCTGTGTAAAGGTAGACAAAGTAAGAACAGATTTCTTCAAGTGTGGCTTAGGTGTTAGGCAAGGGGACAGTTTGAGCCCTAATTTGTTTAATATTTTTGTTAATGATTTACCAAATTACTTTGACACATCCTGTGACCCAGTGAAACTAGAATCTAAATATATAAACTGTTTATTATATGCAGATGATGTGGTTCTGTTGTCCACATCTGCAAAGGGACTTCAGACCTGTGTTGATAAATTGGGAGTTTTTTCAAATGATTGGAAAATGAATGTTAATCTCAATAAGACAAAAATATTGGTCTTCAATAAAGGTGGGCGTAAATCCAATATTGAAATTAAATATAAGGATACACGCATAGAAAATGTACAAAAATACAAGTACTTAGGAATTATTTTTACATCATCTGGAAGTTTTTCTGCAGCTAAAGATGAATTATTTAATAAAGGAAACAAGGCCTTTTTTAAATTAAGAAAGGCCTTTTCCGATGTTGTTCCAAATGCAAAAATTTTGTTACATATTTTTAATCATACAATTAAACCAATTTTATTATATGGGTCCGAGATCTGGGGGTATTTTTCTCCAACTAAATTCTCAAGTAATATGGATAAATATTTAAATAAGGAAATAAACTCCCTCCTCTTAGAGAAACTTCACACCAAATTTTGCAAGTTTAGTTTAGGTGTTAGGATAAGGTCATCAAATGATGGATGTAGAGGTGAACTGGGTAGTCTGCCCCTAATATATTCAGTTATAATAAATTTAATTAAATACTGGTGCTATATTGTAAAGACTGTTGACAGAGCAAATTCCTTTTAAAATGTCTGAATGTATGTTAGATAAAAATAAAGATTCTTGGGTGGGATGCATTAAAGCAATATTTAGATATTTAAATTTGGAATTTTTTTTCCAAAACCCAGAAAAATTTAAAACCACTCAGATAATCAATAAAGTTAAATTTCAATTGCATTCTAAGTTTATAGGATTCTGGAAAGCTAATTTATTTAATGATCAAAGAAAAGCATTAAACCAAGGAAATGAGTTGAGAACATACAGACAATTTAAAACTAATTTTGCTTTTGAACCATATCTACTTATTGGTAATAGAGAACAAAGGAGACAGTTAACAAAATTTAGAATTAGTGATCACCCACTTCAAATTGAAATGGGTCGATATATGCATTTAGAAGTTAAAGACCGAATTTGTAAAACATGTAATTCAGATATTGAAGATGAAATTCGTTTTTTGATTAAATGTAAAAGTTATGAGAAAGAACGCAATTTCTATTTTAAGGAAGTTTACCAGAAATTAAAAAATTTTGAAACCCTTTCAGAAATAAATAAATTTATATGGCTAATGTCAACAGAGGATAAATTTGTTATCTCAAATTTATATAAACTATTATCAGTCTTATTTGAGAGAAGAAATAAAATATTGGAGGCAGGCCCCCAGTGACCTTATTATTATAATTATTATTATGAATTTTAATATTAATGGCATAAATTCAATTGCAAAAATTAACATTATTTGGGGGAATGAAATGGTTGGATTACAGTGTGACTTCTGGGCCCGGTTGTTCAAAACATGGTTAAAGTTGTCCACCGGATAAAACTTATCCAGTGGACAAGTCCTTATCCTTTGGTTAAATTTGGTTGTTCAAAACGCAGATTAGTATCTGGATAGTTGTCCACTGGACAAAATGTTGTCCACCGGACAACTCCCGTGACACTAGCTACTTCCTGTGTGTCTAACAAGATGGAAAATTCAGTAGAAAATGGCCTGGGGATATTAAAATGGCCCTTCTTTTTGCATTCAATGTCGCCAGAGGACCAATATAATCATAACCATTAAAACCAAATTTCTATTTCAAAAGCTATAGAATTGCTGACGATTTCCAATCATTTAATGTATATAATAAACAAACAACTACGATTCTATATTGACTGAAGCTCGGCGTGACGTCATTTTAACGATGACGTCACAGAAATGAAATTTTCTGAGCCGGCATGATATATGTTACATTGTACTTCGGTGGTCACATGCGATCATGGACCAAGCTAGGAAAATGCTATGAATTCGTACCAAGCCAATTACGGGCTAACCATGCTGTAAATAAGGATGCAAGGGGTTATATCAACGCTAGAATCATGCGATGAATATAAATATCTAGGCGAAGTTATCACAAATACCGGATCTCTTGTTCCTCACATAAAGATGAAAGAAATTCAAATTAATGCAATGCTCAGTCAAACCCTTTCCGTATGCAGGGACTCCGTTCTTAATCAAATTAAACCCGATTTTGATATCTGTATGGTTATGAAACTTGGGTTCTTAATAAGCATGAGGAACAATTAGTGTCAAATTTACAATCAAGTATAATTAGGAAAATATTGAAAGTTCCAATAAGTACACCAATCAATGCATTATTCTTAGACACTGGTATTTTACCACTGAAATGTTACATAGAAAGAAGACAATTATCATACTTATGGAAACTTGTAAATCGTTTTGATGTCCTTTGTTGTGAAGTGTTTACATGTCAACAAAAATACAGATCTTTTGAAAATAATTGGGTTCAACAGATAAATATTTTATGTGAAAAGTTAAAAATCAGTGTTGATAATATTAATATGGTATCACAATTGAATTGGAAAATGACTACAAAGAGGTTACTCAATAGTTTTTATTTCAATGAGATTATCAAACATAGTACAAAAAAACCAGAAAATCTTATACTGAATAAAATATCACCAGGCAGAGAAATATATTTTCAACATTTGTCCATGAAACAAGCAAAAACGACATTTTTGTGCAGATGTGATGTTTCAATGTAAGGTAAATTTTCCTTCAATGTATAACGATTTGAAATGCAGACTATGTGGAATGGAAACTGAAACCCAAGGACACTTATTTTGCGAATGCCTTTATACACTAGAGAAACATTTTGATAAATCATGTATATTTTCAGATGTTATTGAAAATCTTAAGTTAGCCGCTAATAGAATTATAGACATTTCTGTTATGAAGTGAATCGTGAAATTTATTGATTTGATTGTCTGTACACTTATTTATTATTTATTTATTTGTACAATGCTAGCTCATCTAGTAGTTGACAATAAAATGTTATACTGTTATCATTGACTTTTAAAACTGTCGCAACTGAGTTTTCTGACGACTTTTACTATTTTGCGACGAAAATGTATGCAAGTTCGAGACTTTCTAAAGTATACATTTGTGATGCATATAAGTCGTCATATAAGCGGGAGGTTGATGCATCATTAAACCTGGTTTAACGCACCATTTTATTTATAAAATGCCCGTTTCAAGTTGGGATTATTGCGGCTTGACAAAAATGTTCTGTGTAGGATATTCTGTCTAATGTTATACGGATTTTCCTTACTGGTCGATTTCCCTTTGATCGATTCGGACTTTTGTTGTCACTCTATATCATGTGTATACCGATAATTTGGGTCAATTTTGTATAGTTTATTATCGTTTTTAGATTTGATCTTTTATTCGGTTTATTCGGTTTCCACATGTCTGATAGCTACCTAAATGTACTTATTTTGTTTACTAATAAAGTGTTAGTCAACTTGATTCAAGCACATTTTGGTCCTCTATTCGTGTTNATGGCCCTTCTTTTTGCATTCAATGTCGCCAGAGGACCAATATAATCATAACCATTAAAACCAAATTTCTATTTCAAAAGCTATAGAATTGCTGACGATTTCCAATCATTTAATGTATATAATAAACAAACAACTATGATTCTATATTGACTGAAGCTCGGCGTGACGTCATTTTAACGATGACGTCACAGAAATGAAATTTTCTGAGCCGGCATGATATATGTTACATTGTAGTTCGGTGGTCACATGCGATCATGGACCAAGCTAGGAAAATGATATGAATTCGTACCAAGCCAATTACGGGCTAACCATGCTGTAAATAAGGATGCGAGGGGTTATATCAACGCTAGAATCATGCGATGAATATAAATATCTAGGCGAAGTTATCACAAATACCGGATCTCTTGTTCCTCACATAAAGATGAAAGAAATTCAAATTAATGCAATGCTCAGTCAAACCCTTTCCGTATGCAGGGACTCCGTTCTTGATAAAATTAAACCCGATTTATTACTTAAAGTTTTTGATATCTGTATTTTACCTTGTTTACTATATGGTTGTGAAACTTGGGTTCTTAATAAGCATGAGGAACAATTAGTGTCAAATTTACAATCAAGTATAATTAGGAAAATATTGAAAGTTCCAATAAGTACACCAATCAATGCATTATTCTTAGACACTGGTATTTTACCACTGAAATGTTACATAGAAAGAAGACAATTATCATACTTATGGAAACTTGTAAATCGTTTTGATGTCCTTTGTTGTGAAGTGTTTACATGTCAACAAAAATACAGATCTTTTGAAAATAATTGGGTTCAACAGATAAATATTTTATGTGAAAAGTTAAAAATCAGTGTTGATAATATTAATATGGTATCACAATTGAATTGGAAAATGACTACAAAGAGGTTACTCAATAGTTTTTATTTCAATGAAATAATCAAACATAGTACAAAAAAAACAGAAAATTTTATACTGAATAAAATATCACCAGGCATAGAAATATATTTTCTACATTTGTCCATGAAACAAGCAAAAACGACATTTTTGTGCAGATGTGATGTTTCAATGTAAGGTAAATTTTCCTTCAATGTATAACGATTTGAAATGCAGACTATGTGGAATGGAAACTGAAACCCAAGGACACTTATTTTGCGAATGCCTTTATACACTAGAGAAACATTTTGATAAATCATGTATATTTTCAGATGTTATTGAAAATCTTAAGTGAGCCGCTAATAGAATTATAGACATTTCTGTTATGATGTGAATCGTGAAATTTATTGATTTGATTGTCTGTACACTTATTTATTATTTATTTATTTGTACAATGCTAGCTCATCTAGAAGTTGACAATAAAATGTTATACTGTTATCATTGACTTTTAAAACTGTCGCAATTGAGTTTTCTGACGACTTTTACTATTTTGCGACGAAAATGTATGCAAGTTCGAGACTTTCTAAAGTATACATTTGTGATGCATATAAGTCGTCATATAAGCGGGAGGTTGATGCATCATTAAACCTGGTTTAACGCACCATTTTATCTATAAAATGCCCGTTTCAAGTCGGGATTATTGCGGCTTGACAAAAATGTTCTGTGTAGGATTGTGTTTCCCTGATTCTGTCGTATGTTATACGGATTTTCCTTACTGGTCGATTTCCCTTTGATCGATTCGGACTTTTGTGGTCACTTTTATTCTTTAGATCTATATCATGTGTATACCGATAATTTGGGTCAATTTTGTATAGTTTATTATCGTTTTTAGATTTTATCTTTTATTCGGTTTATTCGGTTTCCACATGTCTGATAGCTACCTAAATGTACTTATTTTGTTTACTAATAAAGTGTTAGTCAACTTGATTCAAGCACATTTTGGTCCTCTATTCGTGTTAAGAATGTATGCTTGACAACTTTCAAGCGCGTACTTCTTAAAAATGAAAGAGACAAACAGAAACAACTCAGAACTCAACTGCGTTATGTCTTTCGTTTAAAAATACTGGACATCTCGTTTGCCCGACATAATATTGTTTTCTGGTTCATTTGCCTTATATTTTGCTCGACGTGTTATACTGTGCCCTCCCATTTATTTACTTGTTCGCTTGACGCATCCCATTCGCAAGAAACATTATAGTTAGGCGAGATAATCTCAAGTTTGTTGAATAAAATCGGCAAACATTTCTTTGAGAATTAGAGGTATAGCTAAAGCAGTTTGAATTATGATTTTTAATTATTTTCTTATATTTTTAGACTCCAGTGATTAGTTCAGTTGTGGTCACTTGATCTTTTATATTTTTAGAGTTGTCAATAAATTTATGAATTGACTACGTATTGACCTCGGCTAAAACTAGATCAGTTAAATAAGGGATAAAAGATGAATGGACATAATGTATTGACTTTACCTATTGACCTCGTACTAAAAATATATCACTAAAGTTTTTTTTATTCATTTCAATGTAAAATTTCTCTAATATAATTGCAATCTACAAAAGATGCGTATATATGTTATATTAAAGGATGGGTTGCATTAAGGCCTTAAATCGGCCCACTGATTTGCTAAAAAATAAATTTAATAAAAGCATAATCTATTTGATACCTTTCAACACTGGAACATTTATAGATTTTAACCATATGTGTATTTTTTCAAAACATTGCCTCATTTCACTGAAATTAGCTCATTTCTAATACCCCTCTCGATGGCAATTAACATTACGCCTATGGAAAAATGGTCAACATGGGGTATATCAATACTGCATTTTGACCCTGCCTTGCATTCGGAACCAAGCTAATAATTTTACAAGAGATTACTTATAAATAAGAACTAAGCATGCAAAATGCCAAACTGGTTCCGCGTGCAAGTCATATAAAAAATGAAAAAATGGTATTTTTAAGTGAAAATTCAGTGTTTTTATGATATTCTGTTTTGTTATCTGTCTTATTTATCAAAGTTGCATTGATTCATATATGAAATTATAGCTTTATACACATCAAAATTCTCAGTGAATTTGGTTTTGCTATTATTCTATATCTTGCATCAACTTTTTCCTGACCTGGCAATTTGCCAAAAAAAGCTGAACAAGATCTGGTGTAGACCATATTTAATTTCTGAAGTTTTCCCTGTTTGTTTATTCCCGATATAAAAATGTGTTTTTGTGTATTTGTAACAATTTATATGAGCAGTGGAATAATCAATTGCCTTATAGCATCATCTGTGCATATGTAAAAAAATATTCCGAAGAAATTTGATCATCTATTGCCCAATTAATTTTGTTTGTATATTTATTTTAATTCTACCTTATGATAGAATGCTGAAATTTGATTGGTCGAAAATAGCGGTGTATTTTTGACAAATCCATGACATTTCAAGCAAGTTTTCAAGCAGCGGGGTATTTGCCTAAAATTTTGTCACTTTTAACCCTCTGCCGGGGTATTTGCTTAAAAATTTGCCTTTTTTAACCTTTCACTGAGACGCTTGTAAAAAATTTAAAAACGACGTCGTCTGGGCGCTTTAAATAAAGTCATTCGGTAGAATTAAACAGATTTATCATGTTTGGTCGGGGAATTTGTGAAAAATACCAGTCTCGAGAATGCAATTTCCCTCGCCCAATATAACATCTCTCGACTGGTATTTTTCGCAAATTCCCCTCCCAAACATGATATATCTGTTCAAAATACACCGACCCGAAAATTTATGATTGTAATTGATCAGAGATTTTGTAAAATCCCCAACAAAATTTTCCGGGATTTTACAAAATCACTGACAATTTCAGTGATTTTACAAAATCACGAAAATTGTCAGTGGTTCTACAAAATCACTAATTATTTCAGGGATTTTACAAAATCACTGATTTTAAAAATTCACATATATAGTTCCATAAATCTAACAGAAAATATGTGTGCAAAAAAAAAAACCAAATCAACAAACATCATATAGTATTGAGAAATAAATTTCCTTAGATTTGGAAAATAATAAAACTTTAATAGCCTATTTAATCCGGTCAATGGAGAAATTTATTGACACGAGAAAGGTATATTGACACTCAGACTACCAGTTAAAATTATGATTTTGTAAAGTCCCATGCAATTCAAAGATATTTTCTGAAACTTTTCGGCATTTATAGACATCTTTAATCGGGCATTTGATCATAATGGTCGTTATGTAACCCTGTTCAAAGTTTCTTATTTATATTTTCGTACCTCATCCAAGATGGCCGCCATTGAATAACACGGTTTAACATAAGGCCAGCTAGCTAAAT
>MJUU01012658.1:116227-138398 GCA_002080025.1 Modiolus philippinarum | reverse complement strand
CCCCCCCCCCTTAAAATACTTTAAGGCTTCACTCCAGTATTTCCTTGGCACTGCATTTTGGTAATGCGTAATTACTTCTTTCAGAATATTTATGGATCATCGTTTTCCATAATTCTTTGAATCTAATGCTGCTGATTCAGGTTAGTCCTTGATACACGTATATGCATCATAATAAGTTTATACATGCAAAATGTATTTTTGTATTTTGAGTATAGTAATCCTAGGGGCTCTTTGTTTTTAATTTTCCTATTCCCTGTCATCGAAGACGAGTGCAGCTGTAAACATAGTTTAACAAAGTGCCCTACCCTATTTGAAATGCACTCAGAAATCTAAACCAATTATATAGTTTTTGAATGCAAGGCTAATCCTCTCTCTTTCACCAATTTTATCTTCGCCAGGATTACAGTAAGTCCTTGATTATACAGCCAACAAAAAGTGACCACATATTAAATTTAAATTATTATTACCTAAACAATATCCAAATAATCATAAAATGTTGTAAAAGAAGTCAGGTAATGCAATCGAAATAAAGAATCTGAATTTCAAAGGAGAATTTTATTCAATCATATAGTCGACTTGACAGTGTCATGAAATTAGTTGACTGTTGACTGTAACCGATCCTTGATTTAGGAAACTAGTCTACTTCTTAGACCCCTCCCCCAAATGAAAAGATTATTTCTGTATTATTTTTTCCTCTTGCAAGGGTTATATTTTTTTCCAGAGCATGACTTGATGGACTGTTAGTCTGAGGGCATTCAACAGCCCAGTAGTCCGGTACTTCATTACAAGCTTGAAAACCGATAATCTTAGGAGTGTCTTCCTCATGCAAAGCTCTGTCCTTAGCTTTCAATTTAGATCATTTTGGTCATTTACTCTCTATCAGCCTTAATACGCCTTTTGGTTTCTGAATTTCCAATTTTGATTTTATCTACAGTGATGAAAAATAAATTGTAGAATTGGCCATATTCCGAAGGAAATTTTTTAGTAATTTTGGTATTTTGTTATTTTTACCCGGGCTTATATGAAGAAAGCTGATTCTTATTCCCGTCTGCCCACCCTTCATACCCATGAGAAAATTTTATAAAGCTGAAAAATATAAGTAGGGTCCAAGATTGAAATTTCATATATATCGACGCAGCATAACCTATTTATAACGTGAACGACCCAAAATATGACCTGCCAATACGGACGTGATAGAAAGCACCCTTTGGAGTTTGTTTACAGTGGATACAGCATCGATATCGTAGAATTCTTTATCATTTTGCCTTTAAAATTTGTTATATTTGTAATTTATTTCTTACATAATTTAGCAGTGATTAGGGACCGACCATTTAACTTGAAGGGGGGGGGGGGGCTATGGTTTTTTTCCAAAAAAAATATTTTGGATCTGATTTTATGTGAAAAAAATATTTTGGCTGCCAAAATGATGAAAAAAAAATTTCTGAATGAGGCTTTCTGCCCAAAAAAATTATGTTAATTTTGAAAAAAAATTATTTTGTTGATACGCGTGTAAAAAATAAATAATTTGTTTCGCGCGAAGTGCGAAAAAAATTTTCTGTCCAGAAAAAAAAACCATAACCCCCCCCTTCAGGTTAAATGGTCGGTCCCTTATAGGTATGTTACGACAAGGTCATCACACAGGTATAACTTGGGTCACAATTAACCTAAACATTCATACATAGCACGGAACATTTTTTTCTATTGACAAAACATACATGTATGTTGATTTCTGATTGTGCCTGATCATCGTTAACGTGCGTCACGGGCATCCATTGCCCGACAACATATGGGTTTCGTAGCATCCATTCGTTAATCAATGTCTATCATGGACATTTGCAAAACGTTTTAAATCCTTGTTCTTCTCGCACAGGGCATTTCCAAAATTATACTCTTGTTACAGTGGATTTGTGTTACTCGAATGTATTACCAGTCACTTACAAAAAAGTGCCGCTTGGTATAAAACCTGAGTGCTACTTTTTGCTTGTGTTGAAATAGCAATAAGCCTTCTACGATTAGTTCTCCTCAGTTTATCTAATACCATATTTGTTAGAATTTCTATGTTTTCTGGCGAAAATCTTCCTAGATTATGGCTCAGTCCAATGTACTCTCCTGCTTCATCTTTATTTTCCCTTTTGCTTTGTATGACCATGAAGGTCTTTGTATATGCCAAACACAGTAATCTCTCAGCCATGTTTAACCGCTGGATAAAAGTTAGCCCACCCATAGACATTGGACAAATATTAACCACAGATAAGCAATTTTAACCACTGGACAACTTTTGAACAACCGATTTATCCAACTGATAAAATTTATCCACTGGATAAGACTTATCCAGTGGACAAATTTTAACCACGTTTTGAACAACCGGGCCCTGTAGTACAATATTGTATATTTGTATATATAATTGATATAATGTACTTTATTGTATATCTCACTTCAGTTTTCTTGTATCCTATTTTTGATATTATTTATGTTCCAATTAATCAACCAAATTATCATTTTTATTATGTTCACTGTTTCATTATGTTCATACTTTGTATGTTTATATGTATTTTCATTTATTCATTTGTATTGATTAATTCTGCTCAGCAATGGGCACCTTGATTGGTTAAATAAAATTATCTTTATCTTTATCTTTATCTTTATCTTATGACGTTTCAAACAAAAATTTGAACGTCATAATCCTCAGACGTCATTTTTTGGCAGGAAACGATTTCAAATTGCCTGCTTATCGTTGATTCTGGTGAGTCACATGACGAGACTTACAGACCCTATTGTATTTACTGGATTTCCATTATTGACAGTCAAGATTTGTCCATTAAAATTCCTGTATTATAAAGCAGTATTTGGCCATTTCTGCTATGTTAGGGCTTTTCCAGGAAAAAGTGTATATGGGGCATGAACGCAATTCAAAATTTAGGGTACTACTTACCATAATTTTGTTTCTTTTTTCAGGTATTAGCAATTGGTTATAACTTAGTTAAACATCCCCCACCAAGGTAAAAAATAATTTGCGTTCCTGCCCCTCTAAAGGAAAAGTCTTTAGTTTTGTGGTCAGCAAAATCATCCATGACCTTTAAAATTATATAAATAGACTAAATAACACTTAAATGATGGATTATATTTCTATTTTACAATATGAATGTGAGTTAAACCTGTTGAAAATTTAATTCAAATTTGGTAAAAAAAAAAACTACAAATGAAATACATAACTATACAAGAATTTCTAGAGAGCAAGAATTAACATTTGTATTTCATTTTCTTGTAGGTCTTTGACTTCAGTTTATCAGAAGATGAAATGACCCAAATATTGAACTTGAATAAAAATCACAGACTTAACGAAGAAACTATGTAAGTTTTAGGCTCATCTTTCCCTTTCTATTTACTGTAAACAGAGAAATTTTCTCAGCAGTTTATTTTTCAATATTTAAGTACCAGTCTGTCAAAGAAATAGGCAAAGTGCATTGGTGTGGTGGCACATTGAGGGAAAAAACGCAAACTTTTACCGTATAGCGGGTAATTTTCGCGGGGTTTTAATTTTCGCGTATTTTCACGGATGGACTTATAAATTCCGCGAATATTTTCTGTATTCTTAAGATATATGTAGGTTCTTTGATAATCCGCGAAAATTTAAAACGCTAAAATTTTTCGCATAATTTTCCACTCAAATCCGTGAAATTTTTGACCCGCAAAAATAACCCCTTATACAGTATGTTTGATTTTAATAAAACCTACCAAGAAAACATCATTTTGATAGATAAAAGTTCTCTACTATTTTGCCTTTTTGAGTTATCAGC
The DNA here is from genome assembly GCA_002080025.1 of Modiolus philippinarum. Classification (NCBI taxonomy): domain Eukaryota; kingdom Metazoa; phylum Mollusca; class Bivalvia; order Mytilida; family Modiolidae; genus Modiolus; species Modiolus philippinarum. The sequence goes on along the minus strand of MJUU01012658.1, from coordinate 134,601 downwards.
GTCCAAAATTTAGTTACATTTTACAGTGAAAAGCACAGGCAAATTTCCAGCCATTTTTTTTCTCTGTGTAACCAGTCAAAATATATCTCCAGACCTAACACATGTTAGAATGTAAAAACTTCTTGGGATGTGTTTTTATGACCAAATGAATACATCTAAGCCAAAAAATACAGAATCTAAATTTTTTTGATGTGCCGTCCACTACCCAACTCTTAGCTGTAATACTACTTAAGTGTTATGGGGTGAAGAACAAAAAACACTGTTGTCAATATTTTGCTGAATTGGATAATTCAGTGGCCGGATCGACAACAGCGAATTCAAGATCGTGTGAAATGAAAATTATTTAGAATATAAAAAAAAGGGGGACAATGCAAGACTTTCTCAGTTTACAGTATACTGGTCCTGAATATGATAGAATATATAAGAATATGATCATTTATTGCAGAATAACAGAAACTGCAAGATAATAAAAAATCAAGGGCTATGGTAATTTTCTGTCGTAAACTGAGTTTTCCAGCGACGCTTAAGCGGAGCCAGAAAACAAATGTTTGCGACAGTAAAATCTTAGATTTACCCCTGATGATCCTAAAATACAGTTTGGTTATCTCTATTCTAATGCAAATCCAAAAAAAAAACATTCAAAAATTTTTAAGTGACAGGAAGTTTGGTGTGTGTCTGCGCCATCACGTTGCTATTGGTTTGGTAAATCTTGGATTTTACCCCCTCCAAATTCTGACTCCATCCAATAAAAATTAGCGATACAAACATAAGTGCATTATTATTATATGATAATTCATGTGCTGACATTTTTATCTTAATTATTCCAGAATTATCCTATAGTAATATTTTGCACAGAAATTTTTATCATTGTCTGAGGAGTTGGCAACCATGTCTAAAGTAAATTTTGCCTGATATTTACTGACATTTTCAGACATTTTCAGATAAAAATGAGTAGTTTTTGTCAACCTTGCATAATTTGTAATGTGTGTGTACTGTATGTTGAATAACACAACAGAACTCACACCCCTTCCCCCAAGAGGGGAAAAAAATCTCCCTCCCCATTCCAAACTTGCCCTAAAAAAGATGTTTTATATGATAAAAAATAATTATAAACACAAATACAGTCAAACTTCGATGGCTCGAACACCCAAGGGACCAATGAAAACAGTTCGAGTTAGAGGGGTGTTCGAGCTATCGAGGTCCAACTATGTTTAAACCTGAACAAAAGGGACCATAAAAAGGGTTTCGAGACATCGATTGTGTTCGAGTTATTGCAGTTCGAGCCATCGAAGTTCCACTGTATTGAAAGGAGAAACAACAAAATTAATACAACATGAAAGATTTAAATCAAAAGAGCACTGGTATCTTTGAAACACCAAATGTTTGCTATCCCTGCAGTAAAGACAACATGAAGATTAAGAATGATTTTTAATGGTGCTGGATTATAGCTTCTGATCACTCTGAACGCTCTTGGGTCAGAACATTTGTGCAGAAAATGTTCTGACTTTGCCAATTAACTGATGAGGTGTTGTGCGCTTAGAACTGCATATGGAATACAGTAGACTCTGCCTAATCGGATACAAGAATTGTCAGAAAAAAATATTCTATTTGCCGGAGTATTCGATTGTCAGGTAAACCCATTTTTGGTAATGGGGAATCATTCTGTTGGCAAGAAGAGGTTGAAATGTTGAAGGGCATGTCAGCACGTAGAAAACTTTGTATCCTAGAACCTCATTTTTAGACATTTTGTAGTTAAAATCTATTGTTTTCATTGTAGAATCATCGTAAATTTGACAGATTATGTCACCATCGGGTCAAACTGTATTGCCAGCTGACTGTTGGAAATTAAACAATGTATTCAAAAATAAATAAAACTGTTTACGTATCTGAATAAACTTATTTTCCTCTGTTTTGTGTTTTTTATTTCCTCTCATCAGTGTTCAATCATCCCTTTATTGGATCGTGTAGTTACAATTTTCATCATGTGCTAAAAATAACTTAGGGTAAAGCCAGTTTGTAAACAAAATGGCGGCTGGAAGGTTAGCGATCGATCTTTGTAGAATCTTCCTGATTACACAATTTGGAGACTTTTTATAGAAATACACCATAATCCATTGACCTAGGACTGACATCTTGTAATAAATTATGTTTTATAACCACTGTGCATTGTCTCACAGGAACTTCAAACAAATATGCAAATTATGCAAATGATTTCTCGTCCACATTTATCTCCCTTGCTCTGTTTTACACGATAAATACACAAACCATTGACAAATCAAATGAATTCCATCCAAAAAACTTAATTAAATACAAAAGCAATAGAAAGGAATTCAAATCATATTTTATTCTTTTATTAAATACATTATGTTATTGATTTTCGTTGTACAGACATACAACAATATGCAAATTACCTCTGACTTCACGATCTTGATGCTTGGACAAGAAATACACAAAACCAAACAAAATTCTCACTATTAAAACTTATGAAATAAAAAAACAAAAGATCTGAACACTATTTGTTTTATTTTTTATTAATTAGGTAATATTTATTGATTTCCTGGCAGATTTATGGCTTTGTCAACTGTTGACACTTCCGCGCGAATGTTTACCTGTTTTAATGCTATGCAAAATAGAATAACCTGTAATTTGAATATTTGATTTCAATTACTCTGATCAGCACAAGCCGCATATTTTTTATTCAAATAGGCGATATATTCTCTTATCCCATATCCAATTAGGCGGGGAAATTAACACTACAACTATGGGAAATGGTTTGGTGTTTTGAAATCATATTCGATTTGCCGATATATTCCTTTATCCGATATTCGATTTCATGGAGTCTACTGTATAAAGATGGCAGCAAAAACTATCAGCGAGTTAGACATCAAAATTTTTAGATGAACTGCTTTATTGTAATGACAATTAATATGCGCAGCTGTTCATACACGAAATGGAAATTCAAAAATTATTTATGTTAGATTCATCTGAGAGTGATACACTCGGTCATAATCAAATATGCCTGTCAAACTAAAATATGAACAAAGACGAAATGTTCAGAGGTTGATTTTTAATAAGTTTATTAAGTTTTAATAAATACAATTTCAGAATTTTAGGGGTCATGCTATTTTTATTCATAGTCCAATTGCCTTTCATTTGCTGAAGAAACTAAATGTGTTTCCAGCATATTTTTATATAAACTTAAAGTTAGAATCTATATAATAACACAAAATGTATAAATCCTTTAATTTTCAAATGAGTTAAAGGTTGTTACAGTAAAATCAGGATCATGTGGATTTTTCCACCATATTGAATGCTCTTTTCCTGTTCTATGTTACTCGCTTATCAATGTTCCATAGAACAGACAGAACATGTCTTGAACAGGATAATCAAGCACAGCCAATGTGTTGTAACATTTTTTTTGCATTTTTTTTGCAGAGCATTAAAACATAAATTTTATCCATTCTATGATGAGTACTGACAATGGATGAAGACAAAGATAACTGACACAAGGATACCAAAGACAGAACAATTGTATTGGGCTTCCAGTACTCAGCATTGCCTATAGCTACAATTTACACTGTTGCGTTATATTGATTTGATACCATGCTTTGTTTACTTGTTATGTATTGGTGAATGTTGTTTGTAAGATTCCAGGCGGAAAATAAATCTACAAAGTAACATTAGACAGTAAATCCAGGAATTATTTGAATAATTTTATTGTTGCAGAATGCAAATACATGTATTGAAAATTTCATTTTTGTTACCATATGCGTTACAGGTCTTCATATTTTTGCAAAATAGCTTTTTAGTCTCATTCAAGTATAAATTGCATTATTTAAAAAAAATATGTGATATTTCAAACAAAAAATTAGTCATAATCATAATCCTCCTCTGAAAAATTATCAAATTACAGTTTCTAAGTTCTTGGTGTCACATGACGAGACAGATTTTTCTTAACAATTGAAGTCATTGAAATTTTTTAAAGGATTACATTTAAAGATGACTGATTGACTGTAATTATAATAAGGAAGGAATATAATTATTGTCAAACACCAAGAAGGGGAGATAATTTGACTTTTTCATTTATTTTTAGGAAATGGGTTGCAAGGGATATCCTTCTGTGGCATTGCCACAATCACTTTTAGTTACTGTTATGTTCTAAAAAAGCTTACAAATGATAAAGTAATAAGCAGATCTAGATAATTTCTGTATACCAGTTATAATGTTGGATTATATTTTATTTTTGTTTGTTTAAGATTTAATTTGTTTGTTTTTATCCCCTTCCTTTGAACTTTGTTATTTTCTTATTTTTACATCATTTCCATACATACGAGAGACATGATTATAAAAAAAAAAAAAATATCATGTACATGTGTAAAATGTGTTTTAAGGCTGTACCCAACACCAACAATGAAATATTATTTCCATAATTGTTAAGGTGTTCCTTTGGACATATTCAGGAAATAAAAAAAAAAAAAACATTCAAAATATTTCATTATAGATACATGTATTTAGCAGTTGAACAAACAGATCTTTTGATCACATAGATATCAAATTTAATTACACTTATGTAAGTAAGCTGCATTCTGATGTGTTATTATAATAGCCCCTGTATTTTTTGCAAATACCACTTAACCATGATATTTGTCCTGGAGTCATTTGTGGGCTTTAATGATGGAGACATTCGGTGTAATTTACCAGATATATCATGAACGTCTGGGTAGTTGCCAAAAAAAGCAATTCAAAGTGCTAAATTTCCCTTGCCTTCAAGGCTCCAGAAATTTTACTGACCAATGACTATTATTTTTGGCAAATACACCTCCTTATCATGATTTATTATATAGATTGCGATGAAAGATTGAAATTTCTCAGTGAAAGAAAAGTGATAATTAACTGTGAAATTATTTTCCATAATTTCACTCTAGGAAGTGACGTCACAATAGACGTTGTCAACGTTGTTGTTAAGTAAACGTCTCAGCGGATTAACATAGAAAACGTAGTTCATGCAATGAATCTTTAAATAAACAACTTAATATTAGAGAAGAAGATCTATATAATAAAAACAATAACTAATCCTAGATTCTGATTATCGAAAATATTCAACTCATGATCGAAAAGCGCTGTAATTCACTCAAGCGCTTCGCGCATTCGTGAATTACTGCGTTATTCGATCATTCGTTGAATATTTTGCGATAATCAGAATCTCGGATTAGTTATAGTATAAATATCTGTTGAATATACATTGTACAAATAACACATTAATATGAACTGAAGACTTTGGCGGAATATAGTTATTGGTAGATGGCAAATAATAGGGTTTTCATATTTCACATGTGTATTTCTTGTGATAAGCCCTTTCATTGGGTACCAAAACATTTTTTTCTGATAACCTTGGTCTTGGCATATAATCTTTGTTTTTCAAAACATATGGTGAGTGTTTCATAATTGCATTGGCAAGATCTTTCAACTGATTTCAAAGTTATTCAAAATAAAAAAAAACACAAACTTGACTTATAAATACATATTAATTAATCTTAGACTAATACACTACCTTTGAAACTACTGTTAGCTTCAGAAGCAATAGAGTGATTTCTATTCTTATGGGGGGTCTTGATGGGGGGTCCCTTTCCGGAAATCCAGGCAATTTTTCTGCAGATTCCCATTTCCCAAGCAGGAAAATATTTTACAAAGACTCTTAAAGAGGTCATCTTTTCCCCTTCCACGGGCTCAATTTTCAGCAATTCCTGCTTCATGCTGGACATCCTTTCCTGTTTTCATGTGCATTTTTTTGCCACGATCCTGTTTCCCGCTTGCTTAAAAAGGCCAATCCCGCTTCCTGATTATATCCCATTGAGACCCACCTTATGGCATAAGTGTTTCACAAAAACACATTTGCTCTGAAACAGAGCTTCACACGAGGCAGTGGCAGCAACACAGGAGCATTGACTGCCACTGAGTGTATAGTATTACCTTCCCGTGTTTTTTTTGTCAGGTGTTGGGTACCCCTGTAAAATGATTGTATCAATGTATGCTAATGAATAAGTGATATATTTGTAATCATATAGTCATTAAATTATAAATGATGTGCTTAGAGATGATGCAATAAAACAATACTGAAAAGAAACAGATTTGATGGAAATGTTTTCAATGTACTTATGAACTTAATCTTGATTAAGTTTGAAAGTATACACTAAATCATGATTTGATGATAGAAACATAGAAAATCTTATCTACACAAATCTACTAATTCATGATTGTTACATTGTTACATTTTTTGTCCCGTACTTAAGTGGTGTCCTTGTTTCTTAGTGTGTCTGATGTTGCCTTTGTCCATGGATTGTTCGTTCTTTTGATTGACAGTTCAGGTTCTTATTTACATTAAAACACATATCGTATCTACATAAATATACTAAATCGTGATTATGAAATAGAAAACATCTACATAAATGTACTGATTTATGATTATGACCCATATTTTCTTGAGATAATAAAAATAAACACTTTTCTAGTAAGGTGCTAACACAATACATTACCCAAACCAATACAGGAAAGGAGAAACCCTAAAATAAAAAACAAATTAAAAAAAACATGGAAATTCAGATGGATTGGCAAACGAATACTGAAGCAAGAACGAGGAAAGGGGAAATTCTAAAATCATAAATCCAAAATCACAGCAATTCACAGCAACACGAATTGAGACAGTATGACAAAGACATAACAAACAAACAAAAATGAACAAACAACGCCACAAAACTAAAGCACTAACAGTGTGAACCCCTATAAAAACTGAGGTATCATCAGGTGCTCAGGAAGGGTAAGCATGATCTGCTCCATGCATGGCACCCGTCGCACTGCCAGTGAAAAGTCTGGTATTGTCACTGTCTGTGTTAGTCAGTCCGGTAACAAACTCTGGATCTACCCAAAGACATCTGTTCTCATTAATGAAACAGAAACATTGTAATGGTCTGTCAAATCGTGGTGATGACCGTAAAACTTTTGTAGTGACAATTGCAACAGTGACTGAACATATCCTTGATGTAGAAATTCGAGACAGTAATTTTGTTCTGTTGACAAAATCAAAATTGCTGTACAAACTACAGGCATGGCAATAAAGAATGAGGTGTGAAATGTACACGCCATATGCCGAAGAAGTGGGAATATTACTGCTCAAAAACGGGAAGTTCATTATTGGAAAGTCAAAGTCGTCACGCTTGTCGCAAAGTTTTGTTTTCAGACGTCCAGATGTTGCACAAATGGAGCCAACATGACAAAGACATTACAAGTAAACAAAAATGAACAAGATTGCCACAACACTTGAGCAATAGCTGTGTGAACACCCAAAAAACTTGATGTTTCAGCTGGTGCTCTCAAAGATTAGGCATGATCTGCTGTACTTATGGAACCATAATTCAGCTAGCTAAAATATAGTGTTGAAAGCTCTGATTGATAGCTGATTGGTTAAGGGAGTATGGGTGTCAGATTTCAGAAACATTCCATATCCTCGGGTTTTATCCATTTAAGTAGGGTTAAATATTTCTGCGCATGTGTCATATTTTCTTGGTCTTAGGTCACTTTAAAATGTATAAAATAGACAATTTCCAAAATTTAATCAAATTCCAATTATATTTTCATATATTTCAAAGCATATAATCAGCTAATGGAAATTGAAAGAAAACTCTAGAGAGAACTTTTCCCCGCCAAAATTTTGACGTCTTATATCTCAAAAATTCTTACATGGATTTTCAAAATTTTTTTGTTCATCTTGTTCTATTAGCAAAGCTCTTCAAAACAAAAGGTCAGCATTTAATTCTAATTACAAAATTTCTGACACTCATACTCTCTTAATGTCGTTTTCTAACCCTTTGATAACATTCATGCTACACACCTCTAACCGTCAAACATTATCAAGGTAAGACTTTGAAAAAAAAAACTGTTAATTTCTTCAGTACAGACAATTACAAGAACAAATCTGTACCACAAACATTTTTGATGAAGAAGAAACTAAAATATATCAGTATGATATACAAGACAGCTCATCAAATAAAAGTCCTGACAGTGTGAACTCCAACAAAAACTTGGAGCATCATCAGATGTTCTCAAAATAGTAGGCATGATCTGCTGCTCATATAGCACCCGTCACACTGCCAATGAAAATTCTGGTGTAGGGTCCTAGTCTGGTAAGAAATTATTGAAAATATTAAAAAATGTCTATTCTCATTTGCAAATAGAAACATTGTAACATTTATCAAATTATGGTGATGACCGTAAAACCTCTGTAGTGACAATTGCAACAGTGATTGAATATAACCTTGGTGTTTTAGTTTTTGAGATGGTAATTTTGCTCTGATGACAAAATCTTTGTACAACCAAGGACGTATAATGAGTCCTTGGTACAACCTACATGCACATCAATGAAAACTGGTTGTGAAATGATGAGGCCATATACTGAAGATGTGGGAATATAACTGTTAAAAAAACGGGAAGTTCACTTTTTGATAGTCGAAATCATCACTCTTGTCATTAAGTTTTGATTTCAGACGTCCAGAGTTGTCAGTGTATAGGTATAGGGTCAGGTATGATGCTGATAATGGTGTATCAGTGCGTCTCTTTAATTTCCAGTTTGTTCGGGTATATAAGATAAAGGTAATCCCTTAATTTTATGAGAACATAATCCGTTATATAATATAACAGAAAATCGAAATTAAAACACTTCCTTAGCTTATTGTTTTTTTACCTAGCCCTTGTATGAAAATAAAAGAATATGTTGGTAAAAAGTGGCAAAAATTCTAAGACAATAATTTGCAGGGGACGTTTCGAATTTAAAATCGTATCATTCCTGGTGCCACTTAACGAGACTACCAGATTACTGATAGAAGATTTTTTAAATTATATGTAATTTCCCATCGGAAAAGAGTATCAATTATTTTGAAAAGAGTAGGCAATCAAATTTTGATTTAACCATAAAAGCAATAGCAGTAGAATATGCCTTTCAAATGCAAAAAAAAAGAGAAAAGGACCGCACATCAGTTTTGGCATTTAGATACAATCAAACAGTTTCGGTTATCAACTTGTGGTAGAATGGGCTGTTTAGAGTTATCTGTCCTTAAATTCTGGATTTTCAAAATTGACCAATAATTATTACATTTTTGATAATATCATTAATTTATTTTTGTACTTTATCAAATTAAATAATATATATATTTGGTAAATAAAATTATAGAAATAATTTTCCTTAAATTCCTTTTTTTTTTCGATTTCTGTACACTTGCTAAAAAGAGTGATGATCACAGGAAGCCAAAGGTGTGATATCTCCACCCAACCTGGGAAAATATAACACTTAATGAATAGGGCAATGTTGAAGGAAAGAAGGATGTTATTTAAAAAAATGATTTCAATTTTTTAGCATCCGCATCTCTTCCTCCTGATTCTTTGCAACCGAACTTGCTTCAGTTTATATTGTAGATGTGCACCATGTATTTTTTTTACCCATCTACGAAGTAGAAGGGGTATATAGTTTTCGGGTACGTTGTCCGTCCGTCCGTAATGCTTAGGTTAAGGTTTAGGTTGAAGGTAGTTTACCTTGAAGGAGGTATGATATCTTGATGAAACTTTGTATGCAGATAAACCATGACATGAACTGCAACAATTTGGAATGAAACGGATGCTGCGACCTCAGGGTCATAGGTCATTGACTTTGAATATCAGGAGTGAATATTTGATGATATACTACAGGTTGAGGTTTAGGTTGAAGGTAGTTTACCTTGAAGGAGGTTTGATATCTTGATGAAACTTTGCATACAGATAGACCATGACATGAACTGCAACATTTTGGAAGGAAACGGATGCTGTGACTTCAGGGTCATGGGTCATTGAGTTTGAATATCAGGAGTGAATATTTGATATACTACAGGTTAAGGTGTAGGTTTAAGGTAGTTTTCCTTGCAGGAGGTGTGATATCTTAATGAAACTTTGTATACAGATAGGCCATGACATGAACTGCAACATTTTGGAATGCAACAGATGCTGTGACCTCAGGGTCATGGGTCATTGACTTCGAATATCAGGAGTGAATATTTGATATACTGCAGGTTAAGGTTTAGGTTGAAGGTAGTTCACCTTGAAGGAGGTTTGATATCTTAATGAAACTTTGTATTCAGATAGAAATTGACATGAACTGCAACTTTTTGGAATGAAACTGATGCTGTGACCTCAAGGTCATGGGTCATTGACTTTGAATATAAGGGGTGAATATTTGATATACTACAGGTTAAGTTTTAGGCTGAAGCCTAGGATGATAAAATAAATGTCACTAATGGTCATTAATAAGTTATGATCAGTAGCGGGGCATAGTGTCCATTGACACAGATTCTCTTGTTTTTCCATGTTTTCAAGCTATCTTCGAACTTTGTCATTTAGTTTATTGGAGTCTAATATACCTCCTTTATCTGCAATCCCCCCTAAGCCCCTTAATATACTCCCCTTATCTGCAATCCCCCCTAAGCCCCTTAATATACCTCCCTTATCTGCAATCCCCCCTAAGCCCCTTAATAGACCTTATCCGAGTTCTGGTATTTAGATTCACCATCTGTTGTTTGTCCGCCCTACGTCACAGACGTGTCCTCCCCATGTGACCAAGAATGTACTTCAACAACATAGTTTCATGACGTTGTAGGCTTTATGACGTAACGTTTTCTATACTGTGACGTGGTCTGGTAAATCCTGATACTAGAGCTCGGATATGGTCTATTTTACCAAATTCGCAGAATGTCTGCTTATGCATTGAGTATGTGTATCTGCTATATTGGTTGCATCTAAAATTTTGTCCGTATTTTACAGAAAGTTGATTTGGTAATTTTTCAGTAATATTCCATATTTTTTGTTATCAACTCACAGCTTTAAACAAAAATGTTTGAAACTTTGTCATTTGCTTCTATACACTTTGAACATGTGCACCTCTTATTTTGGTTATTTTTATTATTATAGATATTAGAAGTTTGATATACACATTTGTCAACAATATTCTGTAATAGATGATGATCCTCTAACAAAATACTTCAGATTTGAGTTTGTTTTCCTTCTGTCCTTCTGTTGTGCGGCAGTATGTCATCTGACAGACTACACTCCTTGAGCTAGTCGACAGATAGAGGCATGCACTCCTTGTCCCGAATGTCCGGTTTACATTTATCTTTTGTCTTGAATTGTCTTTTTGCTTGTGCAGTTCTCTTGTGAATTGAGGTCTGTGATTGTAATTATCAGTCATTGTTTGCTGTTATCTTGTCTTTCTTAATTATTACTGGCTAGAAATATTCCTTCTAGATATAAAAAGGCTTAAACCGACTTACTGCTCTCTAAATATTTCATAAATGTTGTACTTGTTCTTGAGAGAATTTCTCATATGGATATTCTTTTATACTTTCAAGGTTCGGCATTTTATTTATTTATTTTTTATTTCCAAATGTTATTCTGACCACCTGTTATTCATGCCCACCGTTATCACTATTTTATATAATCAAATTTTCTTGCAGTTGACTCGTTGATGTTGTTTATATATTTATAAGTTATCTTTGTATCGGACAACGAATGACAGTGATGGTAAGAACACTTTGCCTGTAAATTTAATGTTTGTTCAAGATCCTGCATCGATGACTTGTAAAAAACATGGAAGTAGCGTTGTTTGACATCAAGCGAGGACCGAGTCCGCTCAGACTGGGACCGACGTAAACTTGACTCTATGGGGTTATATATTTATATCCCCGCTCCGAAGGAGAGGGGGTATACTATTTTACCCTTGTCTGTCCGTCCGTCTGTCCATCCGGAACATATCTTTCGTTAAGGATTTCTCAGCTTATGTATGTAGTTATGATTTGATATTTGGTCTGAAGCTTTTGTATGATGAGTTATACCGTTTCCCTTTTTCAAGTCCGTCACTTATATACTTCATGTTTGACGATAACTTAAATTTTTTACAGTATAGTTATATATTGAGATTTTTCGTATAATAAGACAATGGTTGTACCGTGTCTCCCTTTTACAAGTCCGGGTTCATCTACTTCCTGTTTGACAAAAACTTTGATTTCTCCCATTATAGCCATATACTGAAAATTTTCCTCAAGGATTTCTCAGCTTGTGTATGTAGAAATGATTTGATATTTGGTCTGTTCGGAGCGGGAGTATACTGTTTTACCCTTGTCCGTCTGTCTGTCCGTCTGTCTGTCCGTCCGTCCGTCTATCTATCCGTCTGTCCGGAAGATCTTTCGTCAAAGATTTCTCAGCTTGTGTATGTAGTAATAATTTGATATTTGGTCTGAAGCTTTTGTATGATGAATTGTACCGTGTCTCCCTTTTTAAAAGTCCGTCATTCATCTACTTTCGGTTTGACGAAAACTTTGTTTTTTATCATAGCCATATATTGAAAAATTTCGTAAAAGATTTCACAGCTTGTGTATGTAGGAAAATTTTCGTCAAGGATTTCACGGCTCGTGTATGTTGGAATGGTTTGATATTTGGTATGATGAGTTGTATCATGTCTCCCCTCTCAACTTCTCACTGTTTTGGCGATAATTTAAACTTTTTCTATACCATATATTGAAATTTTTCGTCCAAGATTTGTCAGCTTGTGTATGTAGTTATGATTTGATATTTGGTCGGACGAGTTGAAGAGTGTCTCCTGTTTTTAAGCCTCTAAATCATCTGCTTCCTGTTTTATCGTATATTTGATTTGTTTCCTATTATTTTTTAGGATTTATGATTGTGTCCATACTTGTTTAGTGTCCATACTTGTTTAGTGTCCACACTTGCACTATGTTCACACCTGCATTGTATCTCTACACACTTAAATTTGTACTTTCCATATTGATTCAGTGTTCAATGAGCGGGGGTAAAACTGGCTGCCATTCGGCGACAGCTCTCGTTTGAATAAACAGTTAAAGGAAAAAATATGCATGGTACAACCAGGCAATTCAACGAGTGTAGGAAAAATAGTCAAAGGACAAAAAGTCACAGTTTAAATTGAAAACATTTAGGACAAGAAGTCACACTGGTCTTCTAAACAATAATTAGGACAAAAAGTAAAAGTTTGAATAGTACATAAAGGAAAAAAACTACCCTTCCTTGGGTTCAATTAATACACCAATAAGGGGACGACCATTTGGTTGGGGGGGGGGGGTGGCTTGGGCGATTTGTAAATAATTTGCAAGTGAAAATAAATATTTTAATCCTACTTGAAGCTGCCTAAAAGGGGGAGATTTGAATTGCCTAAAAAAGGGGAAGTTTGGGTACCCATAAACCGGTTTAACTCTACCGCTAGCTGTTAACTTTCCTTCGTTAATTTTGTCATGAAAATAAATAATTCAATGTTGATTTGAAGAATTATTTTTTGTTACAAATGTGAATAAATAATTTGATGTGACATTTGGTGAAAATAAATAATTTGTTCGAAATTTTCGTGAAAATAAATAATTTTCTAGGCAAAATCGCCCAATCCTCCCCCTGAAAATGAAATGGTCGTCCCCTTATTATAATTTAAACAAAAAATGTTTAGATTATAATTGATGAATCTTGTTGGTAAACTGCCACAATTTGTGTAAATAAAGTTAAAAAGAAAGAAACTATATTGTACGGAAGCAAGTCAAATCAAATTTTTAAATAGCTGGTGACAATGGCAATGTCAACTGAACATTCTGTGATAGTTACATAGAATTTCACTAGATGGTCTAGGAAGAGTGTTATCGCCACAAAGTGTGTACCCTTATGGCGGCAGTAAAAAATCAACGACAAAAAATTAAAGTAAAAAATAGATACATGTAGCTTGTGGACAATGACAATATGCACTGAACATTCTGTGGAAGTTTCATTAAATTTCACCAAGTGCTCTAGGAGGAGTTATCACCTCAAAGTGTGTAATACTAGAGCGGACGGAAAAAAGAACGGACGGACGAACGCACCCCATGATCACTATATATCATTCGCTAATAAAGGGCTACGAAGCCATTGAGTAACATTCAAAATGGATGATGTTAAGGCTACAATTTGTTTTAAATGAGACATTTAATTGTCTTCTTAGACAAAATGTTTGTAATTTTTTGTGTTATCACCTAAATAAAACGAGTTAACTAAGAACGCTTATCGTTTTAGAAAGCAAGACAAGACATTAAATAAAAAATGTTATTGCCTTGTATATCACAACATGTTTTAACTTAATACATCCTAAACTCTTCTATTTGTTTTCATGCAGTAAGTTAATACAATGTTATTTTAATTAAAAATAACGTTTTGAATTAATACGAGAAATGTCTTAATAAAGCAAAAACTTGTCATAAATAACACGATTTGTTGCCTTATAAGAAGACAAGGTTGTTTTATTTAACACGATTTATCACCTTATAAGGAGATAAGGTGATTTTATTTAAGAAAATTAGTGCGTTATAAGGTGTTCTTATAAGACAAGGCGAGTCCACTATACGCTTCCGTAATATTGCCTAAAACATCCTTCGCATTATATAATATGTGATTCCTAAAGCTTAGCAATAAAAATCCAAATTAAGTTGTTTAAGCCCCATATTATACTAGTATTAAGATAATATCAAATTTTATGAGTCAGTAAATATTCTATACTCATTAAGCAAAAATATAAGTTGTGACTTTTTGTCCTGTGACTCTTTGTCCTAGGAAATTTGTAACTTTCTGTCCTGTGACATTCTGTCCCTTTACAAATTCAATAAAAGTCCATATTATGGACCGCAAAGGGATCTGCCTCCAAGATGACAACATGTCCATTTCCCTTTGACAGCTTGTTTGATTTTTACTCTACTGGATTTGACTTTATCACCGGGATTGACTTATTCAATACTACAGTGTTTTATAAAAAACAGGTGGTTCTTACTCTACTGATGCACCTGATCTTACGCGTGGCGTTGAATTAGGTTCGTGTTGCTCATCTGCATGTTTGTCTTCTTTTTGTGCCCTACTTATGAGATATCTTTGTTTCTCTGTTTCTGTCACCATATGAAAAAGAAAGGAAATGGGGTAAATGTCAAGGAGACAACATCCCATCTCCAGGTTAAAACGACCCAAAACAAAGCATCTAGGGGTCACCGTACGGTCTTCAACACAGTGAGGAACCTCACACCATATAACAAGCCCTAAATGGCCCCAAAAAGGTAAAAAAGTGAATAAATCAATGGAAACAAACCACATCCAATAACCCAAATATCAAGAAACTAAAATTTTGAAAGAAGACAAGGACAAGCCAATGACCAACATATTCCTGACTTGGGACAGGCGCAAATATTGCGGTGGGGTTAAACTTGTTTTCTTGGATCCAAACCCTCCCCCTATGTGTGGTGAATGGCTACAAAATAAATACACAAAAAGACTCACAGTAAAAATCAAACTAGAAAAAAGTCCAACTTATCAAGACGAGTACCCTTACAATGAAGTACATAAAACATGAAGACAATACACACAGGTACTGTCCGGACAAATGCTCGCAGTTACTGACAGCTAGCTAAGGACATAATTTCCGTTGACTATGATATCAAGCCTTCTTACATATGAAACTTCAACTGAAATACTTCTAAATAGATTTGGTATAACAACATCATCAATTATGAAAGAAGAACATGATATTGTGCAATGCCAAATATTGCCAATATGAAAACTTGTTTAAATCTAGTTATGGTATAAAGCATTTAAGAGATGATCAATGTTTTTGCCAACAAAAACCAGAAGTAAAGATTTAACAACAATGCTGTATTTATATCCTTTATGAATAAGTTTGTTTAACGGATTAATAATTTTTTAATTTATGTTATTTTTTTGGACTGGCGGTACGATTATCACTTACTTTACCAATATAAGTGAAAAGATTTGAATATGCTTTGGTAAGAGATATCGATTTCAAAAAGGCAAATTCAAACGAAGAGTAAGCATACAATTCAATGATACAAAAATTCCTTAAAGGAGAACTACGCAGCATAAAGCTATCAAAAAAAATTTTAAGTGTCAAAGAATCCTTTTAGAAAGTGCTTACCCTACAAACACTAGAGCAAAAGTTTTCACATTTGTTCGTACTCACAGAATTATGTAACGAAGATAATATTCTGAAATTCTGTGAAGGCATTGAATTACGGTCACCAAACAAGAGGCAGAGAGTGTTGAAACATCAAAAATTTCAGCCAAAATACAAATTTCGAAACCAATTAAGAAGCAGCCGTTCAACAGCATTCTTTGGGTATGTTGTATTTCACAGTAGTTCGGCAGCGCTTCTGGAAAGTTTAATAAGGGTAGTTTGCAGTACAGACTATCCTGCAGCTGCACACGAATGCTGAAATGAGAAGGCTATGTAGTACACTTATGCAGAAACTATGTGAAGGCTATGTGCAAAGTTGTGACCCGTTCAGTTGCATAGGAATGTCGTAATGAGGAGGTTTATGTATAAACTATGTCAACATTCCATCACAAATCGACTTTCAAAAATGCTGGGTTCAACAATAAAGGTAACAACGTTGTTCGACACCTAGCAATGCATTCTACTCAAACCGGTGCTAGGGGTCGTCTTCAACTTACCATGAACAAAGGTCATTGTTGAAGCCCTTAAGATGACTTCAAAATAAAGAATAATAATGGGGAGGGAGGGGTAGGTAATAACAAAATTACCAAACAAAGATGGCAAGACCCGAAGTCCACGAGACAAAAAGACAAATCAGGTGGAAACCTACGGAAAAAAATTGTCGACTATAGGTATTTCAAAAGAAACGGTGGGTAAAACCGGTTTTATGGTTTGCCAAACCTCCCCTTCCATTATGGTAGTGTCCGGTAACAACTAAACAACAATTGCAATTGAAAGGTCGTAGACAGTTAAAAGAAATAGGGTCTGTAAGTCTCGTCATGTGACCTCCGGGAATTAACGATAAGATTGCAATTTGAAAACGTTTCCCGCCAAAACATGCCGTTGCAGCATTATGACGTCTAAATTTATGATTGAAAAGTAATATGTTTTTGATAAAAATGCAACTTCCGGATACAATTTATGTACCCGGAAGTTTGAAAATTGAACGAGACTTACAGACCCTATAATCATCCCAGTACTAAGTGAAAAAGAATTTTGAATCAGAGTTCGGACCGAAACTTCAAATATTTCCACAAGGGACTGACATCTATTAAAAAAATTTCAATGATCTTATGAGACGGAACTTTTTGAAGCCTTGATTAATAAGGCGGTCAGGAAGATAGCAATGTCTAATGAGAAAGTCTTTATAATTTGTGCTAGCTCTTGTGTAACGAATCAGCTGTGAAACATACACTCCGTAAGCAGGAGAAGCTGGAATATTACTGTCCATGTTAGGGAAATTGATAATTTTGAAATTAAAATCGTATCTTTTGTCGTACTGAGATGACTATTTCGTCAAATTCGAGATGAAAGTCCAAAAAAGATGTAGATCTAGTCATTTCTGTCGTTTCTTTTACCTCTAGTTCTTGCTAGGAATTATCAATAGTATCCATTTAGCAAAAGATGCGTTTTTGATGGAAAGAACATCTTAATGTATCTATAAGTGAGACTAAAGGATCTAGCATCTTTTATTTTATGATCTTTTACGAGTCCTTGAAGAAATTCAGTCTCGTAAGAATATACAAAGAAGACTGCGAGTAGAGGAGGACATTAAGTTCCCATTGGCATGCACACTTGCTGTTGATAAATATCACCTCGAAATGTGACAAATATATTATCAATTAGAAAATCAAGCATACTACAGATCTGTTTTTCATCGTAGCATACTTTTCCCTTTAAATACGTTTTTGAAAAAAATGTGGATTTATAACCTTATAGAACATATATTTTTGATTTGATCTACACTGAATAGACATAAGTAGTCGAAATGCGCATGTGCAGAAACTAAATTCACAGTAACTTCGGTATTTTGTTATTTTGATATAATGAAGCTAAATTGCCGCTTATATTGCAAAATTTACACTAGAAAAATTCTGATATATGATAAAAGCTAACATAAAAAGATTAAAATTGATATCATCTGCAAGTGAGATAACTTTAAGCTTACCACTAGTTAAACTTTGGTGCATTAAACGTATACAGATAAATGGACCGAATGGAATTATTTATTTTAGTAGTTTGTATCGCAGCCTTTTCTTCTGGATTCCTCTTGGATGGCAAAACGCAACCAACTTCAACTGACGACCCAAGCAGACAAATTAACATGGTAATGGATTTGATAAATAATGAACGAATAGAAAGAAGAAAACAAGACCTGGTTATATCTCAACTAAAGAAAGACCTCCTAACCACACAGCGGGAAGTAACAGCCAGTTATCACTCCTAACCACACAGCGGGAAGTAACAGCCAGTTATCACTCCTAAC
>MJUU01012658.1:96504-115331 GCA_002080025.1 Modiolus philippinarum | reverse complement strand
CCAGTTATCACTCCTAACCACACAGCGGGAAGTAACAACCAGTTATCACTCCTAACCACACAGCGGGAAGTAACAGCCAGCTATCACAGTTTGAGTAGAAATAGCAGTGATGAGAAAATCCGTTTAAATAAAGTTGAAAATGAAACAAATTTCCTTTTAACTGAAAATATCGAACTAAAGCGCAATTATTCAATATTATTACATCATTCGAAACAGCAAGAAGATATATATAACGATTCAAGGAACGAATTTAGTAAACTAGAGCAAGAGTTAATAGAACTGAGACAGCTAAAGTCAATTTCCGAATTACAGACAGTTTTTGAAGTTCGGAATGCGACACAACATTTAGAGAATGAACTGCAGGAAACAAATATTTTGATGAATTCAGTTGTTCATAACGCGAATGCTAGAAAACAAGATTTCCTTGCGCTTTTGGGTAAAGTACAAACAATGGAAAAGGAATCGAAAAGCAGAGAACTTGCGCTTTTGGGTAAAGTAGACACGATGGAATGGGAATCAGCAAATAGAGGCATTTTATATCTTTGTTATTATACAGAATACACGTTCAAAACAGTCAATTCTTTTGGCGATTTCTCAATAATTTTTCTCACACGCAGTGTTGTTTTAGATTCGAATTCAAACAATTGAAATCTAGCGATCACATGACTCCAGAACAGAATAAACATTTGCTGGGTCAATATTTTAAACCTGACGAATGGAAACGACTAAAAACATCATTTAAATCTTTGATATGTTGTTCAAATATTTCTGAATACATCAAAACGTCATATAAATAACACAAACAATTTTTAAATGCGAGGCCCCGTAAAACTTTATCCACCAATAATGGAAAAGAGGCTGGAGCTGTAGAAAGTCCAAAAAGTAATCGCAAAAAAACATTATTGAAAGCAGTGTATTTAGTAGATTCTGCGGGAAATGCCCATCTTAAAGAACCAAGAGGACATGTCAGTTAAAGGAAGTGAGAACCGAACCGTCAGTCTTAAACGAAAAATCCAAGGAATTCGGTGCACATTGGGAAAACGATTCAGTTACTTCTTCTAAATTCGGAATATGGTATTTGAAGTCCATTGTTCGAAAATGTAAAAAAAAACCCTTTTGATGTTTAAATTAAAATTATCTCCACTTTAACCATATATAACTAACTTGGTACAGGGAGATAACCGATCGATGTTTCTCATCTGACTAGAAATTGGAATGTCTTCACGCTCGCTTACGGGTGAAATTATACTTTGATTTAAAAGTTGGTCTAAACGATGGCGCAATATTTCTCTCTTATGTGGAGGCAAACGATATAGTTCCTGATGTTTCGGTTTTGCACCGCGGTTTTGAGAATAATTTGATTTATGTCGAATGACATCTGTGAAACCAGGACTTGGATTGTCTTTTGTCTTGAAAATATCATGATTTTGAAACAAGTAATCGGAAAGTTTTTCTTTTTTTCAATAGTGAAATGATCAGGAAAGTTAAATTCCTGAAAGAAAACAGATGGGTCTGATTTATCGGCACTGCATGGTAATATCGCTCCCGATATTGTTAGAAGACACACTATGCTGTTCATCTTTTGACGGTTGATGTTCTTCACGGATAATATCATTATCGTTGTTAAGTATATGGAGGTCTGACAATATTGACCCTTTGGGAATAGTAATTAACTTGTCAGTGCAATTCAGAATTTTAAGCAGAACTGCACGACTTAACGAAATAGTGATTAAAGTTTTTGCAAGTAAAAACACTTTACGCAAAAAAGTCTTTTTCTATACACACACACCTTCCAAACCTATATACCAATATTTCGGACATTGGTCCCAGATAATCATTTCAGAATTAGGTTCAATACTTTATCTACTTTTAGCTCTGATTTTGTAAACATTATTTGTTGGTATGTCTTTAAATGTTATTGATACTTGCTGTGACCTTAAATACTCCATTCTTACCATGGGTGAGAAGTCTGTGGTAATTAGTAAACTTTGATGCTGTGAAATGTATTGCCTTTAACGTTGACGTGCCAATAATTTTAATTTGATGTCCGTTAGCATCATGGAACGGATCAATACTAGATTTACAATTATTTGGTAAATAGTTAAATAAATCAATCAAATAAAAATGGATAAAATGTTTATAGAACTACCTGTGTAGACCTATCAAAGATACAATGTTAACATTCCCAAATTTCAGGGACATAAACATAAAGGGGTCATACTGTTTGTCGGTTCGATTTGTGGCCTTGTAACTACTGTAAACCGGGAAATTTTCGCGCCGTCTTTATTTCGCATTTTAGTTTGCGCAGTTTTGAATTCGCGCTGCCGAGTTGTTGACAACTGACTTCCATCATGGACAAGAATATTTGCGCCGTTTTATTTTCGCGCTTCCATTCCAAACGCGAAAATCGCGAAAATAAAACTGCCGCGGAAATTTCCCGGTTTACAGTATTTATTTGCGATACCCTGGGCGATTGGGCCTGCATGTTGTCGTTAGGGCGTTGATCGTTTTTTTATCTTCTGGTATTTTTTTTTTTTGCACACCGAAACGATAGATGGCCATACTGCCACATGCATTGTAGGGTTGCCGGCGTTCCATCCCAATTGCATTCTCATTTTTGTGTCCCGTATGATGATATTTGTAGCAGTTTAGCGGTGGGCTGGGACTATGTTATATGTTATATTAGTCCCAACGGTGGGTTAGTACTGGATTGTCAACCGGAAATAGATGGAATTCGAAATTGCTGAAGGCTTGATTGCCAATTCGAACGTAAAGCTAAATCAGCTATGCAGTTTTTGACAATTTGTTAACTTCTTTTTCAAGAAACGATACATGGAGGCTAGTAAATTGGACATGTGATGGCAATTATATCGCACCGACCTCCTTTTAATTGTGTTCCTTATCATTTTGATAACCGAAAGCTTCGGCCATTTTTGCAGCAGTCAAATCAGAAGCCAAATCTGTTGGTTGTCCCCGATCGAATGAGAAACGCCATTTTTTCTGGCAGACCATCCATGAAACGACTTAGAATTTCGTGGTCCGGTTTTTTTTCAATGGACTACCCCTTTTTACTAAAATACTATGAAAATCGTTGAGATTTTTTGACGGTTCTAACTTTAGTGTATTAAAAATTGGCCTTCCATCATGGCCAATGAGCTTTGCTTATTAAAATTGACGTATTTTTCTTCAAATAGAATTTTAATATTAATCCAACATAATCTGGTGGTGGCTCTAAGATTATTGTACCAGGTGAGCACAGGACCTTTAATGTAAATGAAAGGCAACAATTTCATTTGGGTCTGTATTGTCTAAACCATGAAGTAAAGCATATAATTCAAATTCGGAAAATCGTCATTTGAACAACCTGAAAATGTGGAACAATTTGCAAGCCTATCCATTTTTGATCTTTTTGATGTTCGTGATTTGAGATATGAACGAGAGGCTGGTGTAGAAGTTATTTGGGATGTCGGAAGAGGATGATACCTTTGAAATCGAAGTTCATTTAATGGAAGAAGTCCTCATCAAGGATAGAACGAATAGACGGCTCTTCATTAATACCATATAAAACGTAATGACGATTACATGCATCGTACATAATAGTTCGGAATGGAGCGTGTCAATTCACACATACACTCTTGAAATTTCGAAAAACATGGCAAATTGGGACAATACACGGATCACAAATACAACAGTAGCAGTTTCTTGAAATGCAATTTATGATCCTTTTTAAAGACACATAAAGGCTAAACATGCAGAGAAATAATTCAAACAATGAAAAGTAAGGAAAACAGTAGACTACCGAAACAATAAAGGATGTTGTAATTAAAAAAATCAAAACCTAGAGACTTAACAAGAATATAAAAAAAAAAAACAAAGACACGAGATGGCCACAAAGCACTGGAAAACAGTATAAAGAACTAAGGCATGTTATACAGTGGTGTGAACTTCCATATAAACCGAAAGACATCAGCTGCACTGGAAGGGTGAGAATGCCCTGCTCCGAAAGCAGCAACCGTTACACTTTCAGTGAGTCAATCCAGGCTGTTCCGAGTTCCTTTCGTTGTTTACGTTTGTCTTTTGTCTAATTTGTGTTTTTCCTGTGTAGTTCCCTAGCAGATTATGGCATGTAATTATAATTTTCAGCCATTGTAGGTGTTTCCTGTTGCCCCTTTTATTTCATTAATTTATTTACCGAACAACATGCTGTCGCGGCTTGAGAATCAAGCCTGGGTTTTCTGGCCAGGACAGTTAGATTTATCATTTAATTTTAGGTTGTTTGTTTTGTTATTCAAGTTTTGGTTTGTTTTTATTATGTCACCAAGACGAGGTCAGTAATGTCACTCTTGATTTCTTCTTTCATTATTCTTCCTATTCCTATTCCAGTAATTTTTGTGCGAGCGATTATTTTGAAATGAATGAACCAACCCATTTCAAACTTTTCACACAATGATGCCATCCGAAGTCATTTCCCTTTGTTTAAAATTTTCAAAATGGCAGCCATTTCTATTTTACGTTAAAAATTTTGGATTCAGTATTTCAGGAATTCGTTCACATTCTTCAAGGGAAGAGATGTGTCGCCTGCGTAAGGCCAAAATAAGCCAAGGTCAGAGATTTGAGATTTGCACTAGAAAGAAAAGAGTAGTCTTCAACCTTTTAAAACGAAATTAAAGTATGGCAGGCTTCTTGATATCATCGAATTTTATGACCAGCACAAGGGTAGTGGAATACTGGACTATTGATTACCGTCTGCAGGAATGAGTAATTACTACAAATATATATATATATAGTTAGACACAGAAAACAATGACGTTAGACAGATACAAAGTACAGAAATAGAAATTAAAGCCTGGTACCCGCGCCCATATTTGTATATGACGGAGACATACTGAATATTGTGGCGGGAACCAACCTATAGAAATTACAACATTCAAAACAGACACTCACAGTGTGAACTCCAGTGAAACTGAGAGTGACATCAGGTGCTCCGGAAGGGTTAAAGTCATTTTCAAGTTTTCCTTGTGGCGTCATATTGAAATATGATTTTAGTAAGAGATTGTATTAGATCACTAATATTTACAATCCACAGGAAATTTCAATTACTGTGACATCACAATTTGCATCCTATCTTTGTTTTTTACTTTTGCATCTGTTTTATTTCTTTTCAGTCGCTTTGACAGCAAGTCCAGTGCAAAGGACCTACGACCATGGTGAGATCATTCAGTTCAATGACATCAAACTTACAAATGGAATCAACAGTACAGAATCTTTAAAACAGAATGGGTTTTTCACTTGTGAGAAAAATGGTTTTTTTTTTGATTTCCGTTTATATTACAACCAAACCCCCTCAAAGCCGATTTAATGTGTATATAAATAGAGTGTTTATAGGTGATTCGTTTAATTCATTAAGCGATAATTACCAGACGAGTTCTTATACTTCAATTCAAAATATGAAAGTTAATGATACTCTTGTTATCAAAGGTTATGAGGCATATGTCTATGATAACATGGAATCGGCGCTTTCTATAATGCAAATTCTGTAGTTGTACTTAAATATTTTAATAATATGAAATTAGATAAATGACATAAATGCATTTATAACTCAACAAATGTTGATTTTCAGTATTTTCTATGATAGAACACTCTTCAGATGATACATCCCGGTTTTCGTGGGAGTTCACACTATGAGTGCCTTAGTTCTTAATGTTATCTTTTTATTTCCGTGCATTGTAGCTGTCTCAAGTCCTTGTTTTGTCTTTGTTTTTCTTTGTTGCCGTTTTTGACATGTCATTGGATTTCGATTTTTGTGGTCTTCGCTTCCCTTGTTCCTTCGGTATTCTACTGCCGTTGTTTAATTGCATTTAAATGTTATAGATATTTAATTGAAAATCGAATGCTCTTTCAAATCTGTAATCAATAAAATATGAACAATTCTGAATTTGCTTTAATTTACACTTAGATAAAAAAGGATTGGGAACGTTAGGTGCATCAAATAATAACAATTATAAAAGAATACGGAGTAAATGCAAATGAGACACTTTTATTGTAATTATTCATCTTCATCTTGAAGTCACCATGAACTTATTCAGTCTTTGAGTGGGTCGGCCGCATTTACACATCGATAAACTCCTCAAAAATTACTTTTATTCCTATAGTACATCACATTGCACACATATGTATTTTGATGAAACACTAGAATTTAACCCATTAGTGATCAATGTATAACAAATTTACTGTTTATTATACAAGTTAATTATTTTTATATCTTTGGTCGATGCCACTGCTGTCGGTCCAAAGGTAACATCGGGCAAAAGCCATCCCAGTAGTCAGACTTGTCTGAAAGAAAACTTAAATTGGGTTTAATATGAATTTAGTGCTAGCTACTTAAAAATGTAAAGGATTCATTCTGTGTATTACACTCGATGAATTTCCTGGATTTAGCCTCCTATTTTGATATTTTGGATAATGAGTACGTCTTTTTTATTTTATTTGGTTCTGGCTTTCCATATTGTTTGATTCTTATGATGACTCCTTGCACAGCATTACAAAAGTTATTGTTTGTTATTCGATTTTGGATTTTTTATTCGTTTCTAAACAATTATGGTTTCCATTTCAAAAACGCTAATATATTGATCTGTCAGAGCGTATAGAAAACTGTATATTGATATATATAGTATACCTCCAGCAAAGCACTGTCCTTAGCTGATTTTGGCTTCTCTAGTTTATACTATTGGTAATTTTATCTCTATCAGGTTTAACACATATTTCGGTTTTGGATTTCCAAATGTTTTAATTTGATAAGCATTGAAGAGACATAAGTTGTCGAAATGCGCATATGCAGAAAATAAACTCACAATAACTTCGGTATTTTGTTATTTATTACCACTAGGTCGATGCTTCTGCTGGTGGACTTTTAGTCCCCGAGGGTATTCACCAACCCAGTAGCCAGTGCCTCGGTGCTGATCCGAAAACCGATTTCAACCTGCTATATCTAAATTTATGAAAATTTTGTGGAAAATTAAGGAGTATCTCCCTACCGAATAGCTCTCTCTGTCCTTAGCTGATTTTGGCTTCACTATTTAGATCATATCGGTAATAAATTCTCTATTAGGTTTTACACATATTTCAGTTATGGTTTCCAAATATATTTGATTTCTTCTGGACTGATGAGACCCAAGTTGTCGATTGCGCATATGTAGAAACTTAATTCACAGTAACCCTTACAAAAATATAAGGCTTCTGGCACACTCTTGCGGACAGTTTGCGGCAAGTTTGCGGGCAAATTTGCAGCAAATTTGCCAGAAGTGCGTTTTTCGCATACAAATAAGTTTCCGCCACACTGTTTCTGGCACACTTGCGATACAGTTCTGGCACATTTGCGGTTCAGTTCCGGCACACATGCGGTACAGTTCCGGCACACTTGCGGTATAGTTCTGACGCACTTGCGGTATAGTTCTGGCACACTTGTGGTGCAGTTCTAGCACACTTGCGGTATACTTCTGGCACAGTTCTGGCTCACTTATGTCACAGTTCTGGTACACTTGTGTCACAATACTGCCAGTTGAGGAAAATTTCGTGATTGTATCATATACCTTTGCAGAGAAAACCTTAACTACATACTAAGAATCAAAGTACTATTAGAAAGGGGGGGGGGCAAATTTTGATGGACTTGGTGATAAATTGAAATCCAACCAAATACCAATTTTCAGATATTAACTTGCAATGAAAATGCTGTCAAATCATGACAATATAAAACTCTTGCAGGAATGCTTTTTTGCAAAACCACTAAATTTGATATCCACCGATGAAACAGTTATTACTCCATACACAAGCAAACAATCCTAAACAAAGTAGTTTCAGACAGATAGATGGACAGACAGACATAGGTAAAGCTATATATCCCCTCTAATTTTTATGTAATCTTATAATTGAAATATGGCTTTTTTCAATGAAACATATGGAATTGGAATCGAAATTCCTAAATCTCTTTGAACATTTGTACATTAAATGCAATGATTCTTCATCAAAATGAGTCTAATCGATCGAAAAATGAAGGAGAATGTTTTAGTCGCAAGTAAAATGCTGCGGACAGACAAACAGACAGACAGAGACAACAACATTATCCCCAAACTTACATTCAAAATTGCAGGGATAACAATTATCTAGCTGAACTAGCATTAATCAAAGATTTGTGCAAAGTGCACTAGCTATATATATTTAGCTGTAAAGCAGGGTCTTATAATTTTATCTGGTTTGCAGCAAAGCAATGAAGCTCAATTTGATTGATAAGCTGCATAGTAATACATTGTTTTCTGATCTGTGTATTATTTTTTATGTCTTGGAATATGCAGTCTTGTATTTTGTGTACCAGTTTGCATACATAAGATTCACACTTACCAGATACATTGATTACAAAAGTCTTTTTCATATTTTAATACACAAGAAAACATGTCTTCTATAAAACACAACTGAACTTTTTACCTGTACATAAATTTGATTGGTTCTTTATCCACATGTTTTGATTTCATAAGTGTGTTTCTGGTGCACTTCTGGCACACTCTATTAATTGTCTCTCATCTAATACAATAGAACTTTCCGGCACATTTCTGGCATACCATATTTTACAATAAACCAAACAGATATTTATGGTACACTTCTAGCACACTCTTTTATGTGCCAGAAGTGTACCAGAACTTTACGGTTAAGATGGTTTGAGCGCCGCAAGTGTGCCAGAACAGCACCACTAGCGGTGCTGTTCTGCACACTTCTGGCACATTCTTCTGGCACACTGATCAGTGTGCCGCAAATTTGCGGCAAACTTGTCGCCGTATGATCCAGACCGATTTTTTTTCAGTCCTTTTATATCCCCTCTTCAAAATAAAACATGTTAACACGAATATAACCTGCACGCATAGACAGTATAGGCCACTTTTATAGTTCACCACACAAAATTCTTGTATTTTAGTTTAAATCTTGATTTCATCTTTTAAGCTCTATAATGTTTATGTAGATAAGTTAGATGTACTGAAATTTGGTACCAAATTGAAGCTTGTTTTATATACTTTACAATGGACAAGTTTTGCCACTCTACGCCATTTTGATGATCTAGGGATGCAAAAAATATACCCCTCCCCTAAAAAATTGCGAAAATGACGATTTTTAAGCTGTCAATTCCTTTCAGATACATAAATCTCATGATTTGATCTACTTTTTATGCCTAATTTATCAGTTGTGATATAATGTTGAAAAATAAGACCATAAAAGTCCTTAAAATTTTGATTTTTGGTAAAAATTTTTTTGAAAAATGGAAATTTTCGGAATTTTAGATATTTTCACAATTTCGTCTTTCTTACTTCTGGATCGTATAAATTTGAATATATATCTAATAATTGCCAGTGCAATAATGATTTATGATATGTAAGCAACAAATTGTGTGAACAAATTTTAAAGTCAGACTTATTGTGGGATCAGAAATGCAAAAATTATCACCCCTCCCCCTTAAAATTAAGGGAAAATTTTAAATATTCAGGCTCTAAATGATAAAACGATAATGTCTAATGCAAATTATTCTGTGTATTTCACTAAAGCTGACATGCAGAAGCCCATTTAAGTAGATTCAAACTTTTTAAAGGGCCTTTTTGGCCCTTCTGCTCGAAATTTTATGAAAAATGGAAATTTTCCGTTTTTCAGAATTATGGCTGTTTTGACTTGGAGATAGAAAAACTTCACGACTTTGGTATCTAACGTAAAAATGTTGATAACATATCATTTCATTATATCTAAGCTATTACAAAGTATGCTTTTGAACATTTCAGACTGACTAAACTCTCATAAATTGTAAACATATTATCCCTCCCTCCCCCCAAAAAATCTTTTTCAACACAATTTATTTTATTTTATTCAGCTTGAAAACCTTGAAAAACATTGTATAAAGGTCCAGCAACATATCGTTTCAAACACAAAAATGCACAGAGACTCCCATATGTAACAGATAAGATCATGTGCGTGTAAAATTCGGAAATGCTGAAAATTCCCATTTTTCTCGAATATCGCGAAAAAATTCACTTTTACCCATATTTTCTGCGCTAGAATTGCATAATGCAATATATCAACTGCATTTTTAAAAGAAAGAAAAAATATTAGTATGTTTTGTTCATTTATATGTACAGAAAGGCATATTTTTGGGATTTTTAAGCATCATTTTCATGGGGTAGGGGTAAAATTTTTGATATTTAGAGTTACATTGAACACTCCTGGTTTTTCTAAACATTGTTGTATGATAACTTATATATCGGTTAGAACAATAAATTGGCAGACCTGCAGATAAATCCTCCAGATTTGCCACATATAACTATTTAAAAGTGAAGTTTGACAAATCTGAAATGCTGAAAATGCCCATTTTTCATCAATTTTATACTAAATATTGAGTTTTATCTGACAAGTGCGACTTAAAATGACAAATCAGGATAAAATTAATGCAACATTTCTATATGC
The DNA here is from genome assembly GCA_002080025.1 of Modiolus philippinarum. Taxonomy (NCBI): domain Eukaryota; kingdom Metazoa; phylum Mollusca; class Bivalvia; order Mytilida; family Modiolidae; genus Modiolus; species Modiolus philippinarum. The sequence continues at coordinate 104,840 of MJUU01012658.1, read as the reverse complement.
AATGCAGACTTTGCGTGTTTTGATTATTTTAGGCGAATATAAACACAACATTGATTATCTAAGGGTGAATTGATGGGGTAGGGGTTAGATTTTCGGTATTTAAAGTCACATTAAATACTCCTTGTTCTTCTAAACAATGTATTAAGACAACTAATGTATCACACAGAAAAATTAAATGGCATATCTGCTGATATATCTGCCAGATTTGAAATATATAACGATTTAACAGTGAAAGTTGGACAAATTTTAAGTACAGAAAATTCCCATTTTTCATTAATTTGGGTCAAACTATTGAGTTTTAGTCAACAAATGGCTGTTAAAATACAAAATCATGATGTTATTCATGCAATATGTCATATATAAGACACATTATGCGTGTTCCGGTTATTTTTATGCGGACAAAGACATAAAATTGACAATTTAGGGAAAATTTGTTGTGGAACGGGTAAGATTTTCGGTATTCAGAGTCACATCAAATACTCCTTGATTTTCTAAACACTGTTTTCAGACAACTCATTAGAACAATTAATTGGCATATCTACAGATATATCCTCCAGATTTACCATATATAACGGGTTAACAGTGAACATTGGCAAAATCTGAAATGTTGAAAATTCCCATTTTTTCTCAATTTCGGGCACAATATTGAGTTAAAGTCAACAAATGGCTGTTAAAATACCAAACCGTGATGCAATTCATGCAATATTGTCGTTTTCAACACACATTTTGCGTGTTTGAGTTAATTTTATGCGAACACGGACAAAAAATTTACAATTTTAGGGAAAATTTGTTGGGGTAGGGGTAATATTTTCGGTATCCAGAGTCAGATTAAACACTCCTAGTTTTTCTAAACAATGTTTTAAGACAACTAATGTATCGATTTGATCAATCAGATGGCACATCTGCAGATATATCCTCCGGATTTGACATATATAACGATTAAACAGTGGACTTTGGACAAATCTGATATGTTGAAAATTCATATTTTTCAATAATTTTGGGCAAGATATTGAGTTTAAGTCGACAAATGGCTGTTAAAATACCAAGTAATAAAGTATTCATGCTACAATGTCACATACAACACACATTTTGCGTGTAATGGTTATTTTTATGCGAACATAGAGACATAATTGACATTTTTTGGGAAAATTTGTTGGGGTAGGGGTAAGATTTTCGGTGTTCAGAGTCACATTTAACACCCCTTATTTTTCTAAGCAATGTTTTGAGACAACTTATATATCCCTAAGAACAATTAATTTGCATATCTGCAGATATATCCTCCAGATTTTGCATGTATAGCGATTTAACAGCGAACTATGGACAAATCTGAAATGTAGAAAATGCCCGTTTTTCATAAATTTCGGGCAATATATCGAGTTTAAGTCGACAAATGGCTGTTGAAATACGAAATCACAATATAATTCATGCAACCTTGTCATATACAACACACAATTTGCGTGTTCTGGTAATTTTTATGTGAACATAGACAAAAATTGACTATTTTAGAGCAAATTTGTTTGGGTAGGGGTAAGTTTTATGGATATAGGAAATTAATGATAGTTAAAAATTGCCATAATTTGTACCAGTTGTAAAGAACACATTATGTACTTTCATTTTATACCAACTTTTCATGAATTTGAACCACTCATAACAAAACGAAAATATTCAAAGATGTGTTTTATTTGTCTATTTAAAAGTGATAGTTTGGTCATTCAAAACATATTAACATTATGTTAACATGCTTAATTATCAAGAATGGTCATTAAAAGACAAAAAACAATTCCAAGAATTATAAAATGAAAAACATTCTGGTTTCTAAGGACAATTGAACTTACACCATTTCGAGAAAAATCTTAAAATTCACATCAACATTTCGAGGGGGTAGGGGTAAGGTTTTTCAATTTTTATAACGTATTGGGTATAGAAATTGTAGTTATGTGGAATATTTGAAAGGCTAATACCATAGGCTATATTTTAAACCATTTTAACATATCTGAGAGGTACCAATAAGCAATTTGAAGCAATTAAAAGAAAAACTTTGATCACAAACGGAATTTTCCAAAATTTCGTTGGGCGAGTCTAAAAAAGGGGCCTGTTCCAACATTGCGTGCAGGTTATGCTCATGTTAACATGTTTAATTTTGAAGAGGGAATATAGAAGAACTGAAAAAAAACGGTGGGGTTCATAAGTGGGGTGGGGGTGCACGGGGTGTTATTCTAGCCCATGGACTATTGCAATTAAAGCTAAAACGTTGTCTCTAATGTTTTTGAACTACAAGATAAAACATATGATATTTTGAAATGCAAGATAAAACATATAATATTTTTGAAATACAAGATAAAACATATACTATTTTTGAAATGCTAGAAAAAACATATGATATTTTGAAATACTCGATAGAACATATGATATTTTGAAATACAAGAAATAACATATACTATTTTTGAAATACAAGATAAAACATATGATATTTTGAAATACAAGATAGAACATATAATATTTTGAAATACAAGATATAAAACATATGATTTGAACATCTGGCAATAAAATGACAATTATAGTTTTCACAAACAAGAAAGAATTGTATATCGATGGATATCAACTACAGTTATGTAATTTCAAAATATAATAAACGAGCCTTTGGTAGGGGCCGTCTTACTATGAGTGAAACTTATTGTTGAAAGCCTCATGGTGACTTCAAAATAAAAAAAAAACAATAAAAGCGTCGTTGCATTACTTTGTTTTAATATGTATTTGTAGAGTCTTTGTGTGATGTGCATTTATTATATCTCCTTTTATTGTTCATTTGATGATCATAGTTACAGATTAGTCAGATAAAGTGTAGTCCACGATATGCAAGATAAAATGTAGTCCTTGACACGCTGAACACTTAAGTACGAAAGCCGGAAGGGGACTTCCGAGTTCCGACTTCTTACTTCTAACTGCTTACTTACTTCTTACTTCTAACTTCTTACTTTCTTCTTACTTCTAACTTCTTACTTCTTACTTCTATGTTGCAATCCGAAAAGGCAGCCTTTCCGGATTGCAACATCGACTTCGGTATTTAATTTTGTCAGTTTTCACCAGCCCAGGGTATTCACCAGCCCAGAGGGTATTCACCAGCCCAGTAGTTAGTACTTCGGTGCTGACCCGAAAGCCGATTATTTTTTGGAACCTTACAATATCTAAATTTTTGTTAATTTTGTTGAAAACTAAGGAGTATCTCCCTCATGCAAAGCTCTGTCCTTAGCTGATTTTGGCTTTACATTTAGATCACATTGGTTATTTGTTTTCTATCAGTTTTTAAACATCTTTGAGTTTATGGTCTTCCAAACGTTTAGATTTTATCTGCACTGATGAGACATAAGTTGTCGAAATGCGCATATGCAGAAAATAAATTTACAGTAAGTTCGGTATTTAGTTATTTGTTACCACTGGGTCGATGCCACTGCTGGTGGACTGTCAGTCCCCGAGGGTATTCACCAGCCCAGTAGTTAGTACTTCGGTGCTGACCCGAAAGCCGATTATTTTTTGGAGCCTTACAATATCTAAATTTTTGTTAATTTTGTTGAAACTAAGGAGTATCTCCCTCATGCAAAGCTCTGTCCTTAGCTGGTTTTGGCTTTACATATAGATCACATTGGTTATTTGTTCTCTATCAGTTTTTAAACATCTTTGAGTTTATAGTCTTCCAAACGTTTAGATTTTATCTGCACTGAAGAGACATAAGTTGTCGAAATGCGCATATGCAGAAAAAAAATTTACCTTAAGTTCGGTATTTTGTTTTGTGTTAGGACTGAAAGTTTCATAGTTTATGACCTATCGCGAAATCAATTAAAATTGATTGATAGCTTAAATTCTGTTAGAATTTCTTCTAGCAATATTTGAACTATAATTAAAGACGGTACCAATCAATTTGGGAGCAGATAAACACTGAGGAGGGCGTAATTTTGAATACCACTGGATAAAGGGGTTGAGGGGCAGGGGTTAGCCTTACCTCCGGTAACCTATTTCTTGGGCGTCAAAGGTCTTGTATATTTGTATTTTCTGGGTCCCGAAGAAGAAAGAAAAGCCCGGACACCTTAAAGACCCCCTTTTATGTCTAAGATAACAACAGTTTAGGGTGTGCATTTTGAAATATAAACTTATTCAATTGACAGAAAACTTCATATATAGGAAATCGTGTTCAATTTTGCAATAGTCCTTGGAAGATAAATTCTTGCAACCGGAAAAGATTGATTTGGTTTTTGTTCGTCCTCTTTTTATACACCCCCTTCGAGACGATAAAGGTTTTATGGTGGAACTTAGTTCATCAAGGTAAGAGTGATAAGATTGGGAGGAAAATCTTATCACCCAGTCCAGAAAATCAAGGAAGTGGATACATGGATACGTACACATTTGCTGGATTTTAACTCAGAGCGGTGTCAATACTTCCTTTAATCTTCGCCCTTCTAGGATATTATGACTTGCAATTGTTTATTTTCAAGGGATGAACGATACAGTTTTAATGATTAGAGTTTGGAGCTCATTCCCTGCTTCACATGTTGTTATATAAATATATTTCAAAATATTTCCATCTTCTTGTACTTCTTACTTCTAACTTCTTACTTCTAACTTCTAACTTCTTACTTCTAACTTCTAACTTCTTACTTCTTACTTTGATGTTGCAATCCGGAAAGGCTACGCAACACTGACTTCGGTATTAATATTGTCAATGTTAGGACTGAAGTTTCATTATATTATTCCTCTAGTTTATGACTAATATGCAAAGGCAATAAAAATTGATTGATGGATCGAATGGCGTTGAACGTCCTAATTTCATCATTTCAGCCAAAATCCAAGACGAGAACAGATTTATCAACGTGATTAGATTAATGATGAAGGACGAGTCAGCCTTGCAATCCGTTACCTACTGTTGCAAGGATTCCTTAACGTGAAAGGTAGTGTATTTTTGTGTGTAATAAGCGATGTGTTTTATTTGCATCATGTCCAATAAAAATAATGGATAAAGGTGTGCATTAACCTTTTACACATAGATTCATTTTCAGTTGATTTAGATACATGCAGTTTCCAAGTTTATGGATAATATTATTTTAGAGAAGAGTACTGAAAGTGCCTCACATTCGTTTTAGAATTTTCAAAAATCAGCATTAAAATCTACCACCCTTGGAATACTAGGCAAGTAAAGGGATGCACCATAAATTTTATTGCTGCGGTCAAGCAAGTGGCAAAACTTTTATTGTAATGAAGTCAAGTTAAACACCCCAAGCTTACACAATGTGTTAGATTCATCGATGTGAAATGTCTACATTGTTGAAATATCAGACGTGAAAACCTGACAAATGCAGGCGCGTAGGTTGGGTCCTAATGACGTGGAAGCACATTACAGGGCAAGATATCTTGGTTAGCCTGAGGCCTCTTTGGGTCTAGGGCGAAACGCTGGAAGGGACCAGGGAGCATATCCGCGCCTCCCTGGAAGCTCACCCTCACCCAATTTGTCATCTTATAGATTGATAAAAAGTTTTCCCTCAAGTGACCAATATCTTATCTATATCAAGATGCATGAGAACAAATTAATTCAAAAAAGTATAATTAAAGGAGAATGAAATGAAACTGGACAACCAGGGCAATGAGTTGTGATGGAGGAAGATGGGTATGGGCAGGAAATTAAGATAAACCGCCTCAGAAGGCTGCTCTTCTTAGAAAAATATAGAAGGATACTGGCCACTGCATGGAGCGCGGCGTTTCTCCCAACAGTTCGTCTACAATGGTTCGCGGCCAGGTGTTTCATATTTTGACCTGACTATGCTGCATAGACAGGGCATCCTCTTATCCACCACCTTCGGACGTTCCTGACAGCTCTGTAGACGGAGCCCCTGAAAACCAAATCAGGTGGCGAGTGTGCTTGATCACCCATGGCATTTGTATAAGGTATATGATAGAAAAAAGAAGGGAAACGGGGAATGTGTCAAAGAGACAACGACCCAAAGTGGAGTAATAACAACTCAAAGCCACCATAGAATCTTCAATGAACGGTGAATTCATTGAATTGAAAAAGTTTTTTTTTCTTTTTTCTTGTTGGGTAGATATACAAATCAGAAATGCTTTATTTTGTTGCCATTTCTGTGTAAATGTCGAAGTTTGATTTTCAAGTACCGAGTTTGTTTCAAATGCGTGTACGACGTATACGTATCAAGCATGTATTAATATTTAAGAAAATATTATCCATCACAAAATGTTAGTGCGACGTTGATGACAGATGGGAATACAATAACTAAATACTAGTAAACGACATGAAAGCAAATAAAAATTGATAAAATCGGGTCACCTTTTAGTGACGTCACTAATTGTATACATGAATCTCATTAACGGACTCATTTTCGAGTTAAATACTGCAGATAAATAGAAAGGTTATGGAGTAAATGAACACAAGACAAATATATGGTAGAACCAAGCAATTGATCAACGCTTTTATCGTTGTTCTTCGCCTTGAAGTCGCCATGAGGCCTTCAACAATGAGCACACTCATACCTCATAGTAAACTACCTTAATTTTGGATCATTTTCAAACGCTGAATTTGTCAACAGATCGTGTTTTATTTAAAAATTGAATGCAATATTTTGTAGTTTTATTGGAGTGTAAAAGGGTGGACCATAGCACATTTTGAATGAAGCGCGCTAACTTTTGCTAAGTTGAACACGATTTCTCTATCTGAAACTTATTCAATGTTTTTTTTTCTTAAACATTGAATAAGTTTATGTTTAAGAATGCATACCTTTGACTGTTATTGTGTTAGGTATAAAATGGCGTCCTGAAGGGATCTAAGCGTGGGCCGTGAAAATGCCTTTTGGAGAGTTTTAATCGTGAAAAATACTAATAAAATAGGCGGAATTAATAGATGCAAAAAAAAGTTAAGCGTGATACCTGATTTACAGCTTTATAAGGTGGATTATGTGTAATAAGGGTCAGTTAAGGAACCCCCATAGTACAAATGAAACATAACGCTTATTGCCGGTACATAAAAACAATTACCCCCCCCCCCCGCGTTTTCCATTTTTCCAGATTGATTTTGCATCAAAAATCTGTTCTCGTCTTGAATTAAAGTTGACATATTGCTAGTTGGACGTTAGACACCATTTAATCGGTTGGTCAATTTTTCTTGCTTTTGCAAAGTCTATTAAGCTAGGATCAATATAATGAAGAGTGTTACTTATAATCAATGTATTTATATAATTAAATACCGGGATGAATGTCCTTTGCCTGTCCAGGTTGCAACTTGGAAGTAAGAAGTAAGAAGTTAGAAGTAAGAAGTAAGAAGTAAGAAGTTAGAGGAAAGAAGCCAGAAATAAGAAGTTAGAAGTAAGAAGTTGAGGTAAGAAGTAATACGTTAGAAGTAAGTAGTTATAAGTTAGAAGTAAGAAGTTAGATGTTAGAAGTATAAAGTTAGAAGTACTAGAAGATGGAAATATTTTGAAATATATTTATATAACAACATGTGAAGCAGGGAATGAGCTCCAAACTCTGATCATTAAAACTGTATCGTTCATCCCTTGAAAATAAACAATTGCAAGTCATAATATTCTAGAAGGGGGGAGATTTAAGGTTGTATTGACACCGCTCTGAGTTAAAATCCAGCAAATGTGTACGTATCCATGCATCCACTTCCTTGATTTTCTGGATTGGGTGATCAGATTTTCCTCCCAATCTTATCACTCTTACCTTGATGAACTAAGTTCCACCATAAAACCTATATCGTTTTGAAGGGGGTGTATAAAAAGAGGATGAACAAAAACCAAATCAATCTTTCCCGATTGCAAGAATTTATCTTCCAAGGACTATTGCAAAATTGAACACGATTTCCTATATTTGAAGTTTACTGAAAATTCAAAATGCACACCCTAAACTGTTGTTATCTCAGACATAAAAGGGAGTCTTGAAGGTGTCCGGGCTTTTTTTTTTGGAGCGGGAATCGTGAAATAATACCCCTTTATAATACGCGTGATGCGTGACTTCATAGAATTTTTAACGTGAAAGCCACAAATTTATAAGATTGATGACATGCACAATGGGTTCTTAAGGACCCAGATAATACAAAAATACAAGACCTTTGACGCCTAAGAAGTAGGTAACCGGAGGTAAGTCTAAACCCTGCCCCTCAATCCCTTTATCCAGTGGTATTCAAAATTACTCCCTCCCCAGTGTTTCTCTGTTCCCAAATTGATTGTTATCGTCTTGAATTATAGATCAAATATTGCTAGTAAAAGGTCTAACACAATTTAAGCTATCAATCAATTTTTATTGATTTCGCGATAGGTCATAAACTATGAAACTTTCAG
>MJUU01012658.1:76398-91877 GCA_002080025.1 Modiolus philippinarum | reverse complement strand
CCCCCCTCCCCGCGTTTTCCATTTTTCCAGATTGATTTTGCATCAAAAATCTGTTCTCGTCTTGAATTAAAGGTGAAATATTGCTAGTTGGACGTTAGACAACACTTAATCGGTTGGTCAATTTTTCTTGCTTTTGCAAAGTCTATTAAGCTAGGATCAATATAATGAAAAGTCTTACTTATAATCAATGAATGTATTTATATAATCAAATACCGAACTGAATGTCCTTTGCCTGTCCAGGTTGCAACTTGGAAGTAAGAAGTAAGAAGTTAGAAGTAAGAAGTAAGAATTAAGAAGTTAGAAGTAAGAAGTAAGAAGTTAGAAGTAAGACGTAAGAAGTTAGAAGAAAGAAGCTAGAAATAAGAAGTTAGAAGTTAGAAGTAAGAAGTTGAGGTAAGAAGTAATACGTTAGAAGTAAGTAGTTATAAGTTAGAAGTAAGAAGTTAGATGTAAGAAGTAAGAAGTTAGAAGTATGAAGTTAGAAGTTAGAAGTTAGAAGTACTAGAAGATGGAAATATTTTGAAATATATTTATATAACAACATGTGAAGCAGGGAATGAGCTCCAAACTCTGATCATTAGAACTGTATCGTTCATCCCTTGAAAATAAACAATTGCAAGTCATAATATTCTAGAAGGGGGAAGATTTAAGGATGTATTGACACCGCTCTGAGTTAAAATCCAGCAAATGTGTACGTATCCATGCATCCACTTCCTTGATTTTCTGGACTGGGTGATCAGATTTTCCTCCCAATCTTATCACTCTTACCTTGATGAAGTAAGTTCCGCCATAAAACCTATATCGTTTTGAAGGGGGTGTATAAAAAGAGGATGAACAAAAACCAAATCAATCTTTTCCGATTGCAAGAATTTATCTTCCAAGGACTATTGCAAAATTGAACACGATTTCCTATATTTGAAGTTTACTGACAATTCAAAATGCACACCCTAAACTGTTGTTATCTCAGACATAAAAGGGGGTCTTGAAGGTGTCCGGGCTTTTTTTTTTGGAGCGGGAATCGTGAAATAATACCCCTTTATAATAGGCGTGGTGCGTGACTTCATAGAATTTTTAACGTGAAAGCCACAAATTTATAAGATTGATGACACGCACAATGGGTTCTTCAGGACCCAGATAATACAAAAATACAAGACCTTTGACGCCTAAGAAGTAGGTAACCGGAGGTAAGTCTAACCCCTGCCCCTCAATCCCTTTATCCAGTGTTATTCAAAATTACTCCCTCCCCAGTGTTTCTCTGTTCCCAAATTGATTGTTATCGTCTTGAATTATAGATCAAATATTGCTAGTAAAAGGTCTAACACAATTTAAGCTATCAATCAATTTTTATTGATTTCGCGATAGGTCATAAACTATGAAACTTTCAGCCCTAACAAAACTGACAAAATTAAATACCTACCGAAGTCGATGTTGCAATCCGGAAAGGCTACCTATCCGGATTGCAACATCGACGTAAAAGTAAGAAGTTAGAAGTTAGAAGTAAGAAGTTAGAAGTCAGAAGTCGGAACTTGGAAGTCCCCTTCTGGCTTTCGTACTTAAGCAATTTACACGTCATTTATATCTCCAAGATGTTTCAAATGTAAAAATGATCAAAAATAAATGTATAAAATCACGAAAATTTGTCAACAAAAGGGCAATAATTCATATAAGGAACTTTTGTAATCATTGACTGTGAAAGATGAGATATGGTGCTTGACATTACATTCTCTCGCCACACTCTCTACCACACTTCCTCACGATATACTAAAATCACGAATCAAAGGTGGCATTCGAAAAGCCTTTGCCGAATAAAAAATGCTTTTGGTTTTAAATCCAGATTTTATTTTTCAAAAAGCAATTCGAAAGGAAAAGTATGCTACAATGAAAAACAGGTGTGTAGTATGCTTGATTTTTTTTTTTGATAATATATTTGTTACATTAAGAGGTGCTATTTACCAACAGCATTTGGTGTTACACCAATGGGCACGAATAGTGATCCTCTATTAGCAAACTTGTTTTTATATTCCTACGAGACTGAATTTCTTCAGGCACTCGTAAAAGATCATAATTAAAAATGCTAGATCCTTCAATCTCACTTATAGAAACATTGATGATCTTCTTCTCATTAATTACGCATCTTTTGCTTAATGGATCCCATCGACAGATTATCAAAAGCTAGTGTTAAAAAAACGGCAGAAACCACTACATCTACATTTTTGGACTTGCATCTCAAAGTTTGGGGAATATGGTCATTCATTGCTAAAATTTACAACAAAAGGGACGATTTTAATTTCAAATCTAGAAGTGGTGCTATCTCCGCAGTCCCTGTTTGACACAGAATACATTTTTATAGACACTGGGAATAATTTTCCTCAACAATTTGGAATTCAAATTATGGATAATCACTATTTTTACTAAAAAAGAATACAAGGATATATGGTTGCTGGGAAGATTCCCCAAAAATAAGAGGTCTTTGAGACTCTCAGGAAGTTTACCGAAATTGTAATCCAATATTTTGGAGAAAATATTTGATGAAAATGTTTCTCCTAATTCAAACAAATTATCAAAGTATGTTTGCTAGGTAGAATTCCAAAAAATAAATGGTCTTTGAGATTTTCAGGAAGTTAGCCAAAATTGGAATCAAAATTTTTGGAATCCAATATATGAAAATATTTGTTCAAAACAAAACAAATTCTAAAATATGGTTGCTAGGTAGAATTCCAAAAATAAGTGGTCTTTGAGACATTTAGAATATTTACCAAAGTTGGAATCACATTTCAGAATTCTAAGTATTCAGAACTTTATTTTTTTCTAAACACTTAAATAACATGAGATCATATGCTAAATGTTCAAAAATATGAGTCTTTGACATTTTCAGGAAATTTACCAAAGTTTGAACAGGAATCAAAATTCCAAAAGCTTATTGGACATCTGCAGACTAAATGTTACAATTCTATAACAAAATTAAATCCATAAAACCAGAAATGTAGGAGGAGTTCCACTGACAAGCTTATATGCGTCAAAATTGACACCTTGGGGCCTCTTGTTTGCACCAAGACCAATATCAAAAATCCGAAAGCTTATTGTGCATCTGCAGTATATATCAAAAAATTCTATAACAAAATTAAATACATAAATCCAAAAATGTAGGAGGAGTTCCACTAGAACTGACAGGCTCACATGTGCCAAAATCGACACCTTGGGGCCTCTTGTTTGCATCAAGACCAATATCAAAAATCCGAAAGCTTATTGCGCATATGCAACATGTATGCAACAATTATATAACAAAATTAAAACATCAAATCCAAAAATGTAGGAGGAGTTCCACTGACAAGGTTCATCTAACGGACAGACGGAAGGACGGGACAAAAACAATTTCCCCGCATTTTCTTCAGAAAAGTGCGGGGATAATTATCAGTTTCCCTAACATGGACAGTAATATTCATACTTCTGCTTGTGGAGTTTATGTTTCACATGTTTCACATTTGATTAGTTACGCCAGAGCTAGCACAAATGATACTGGCTTTCTCATCAGATATAGTTATCTCCCTGGCCGCCTTATTAATCAAGGGTTCAAGATGAAGAACAACAATAAAAGTGTTGTACGATTGCTTGTGTAAATGTAATATTTTTTTGTATTTTGTCATATCCGGAAACTTGTAGAAAACCGGAATGCGTCAGTTGTTTAGTTGAGCCTCAAGTTGAGTTCATGCAGACAAGTGAATTTACTGCGAACAATTTCTGTGAATTTTGTAATCCAAAAGAGGTATGTTGATGTAATATTATTATATATATTGTTAAATTGTAAGTTTCGGCTCTCCCAGATAACGTTATTTTGTCTTAAACATTTGATATTCGGTTCGAAGCGGTGCACAACAATCGACTTTTCAAATGTTACGTAATTCATTTATTTCAACATAAATTAGGTCAATGCACACACAATTTATACATTAAGACAAGTTAAGCTTTTTAAAAAAGCTTCCCGGTTTATAGCCATCAATACATTTATTGGGCATATAAATATGTAACAAAGAATAAAATAATTGGAATGATTGTTTAATCTGGGATAAAATGTACTACACCCTGCTAAGCTCACCTCATTGTACTGTATTGTCTACATTGACAAAAATATATACACACAATTAGTTTTACAAATCATACTGGCATCCCTAGGAGCAACGAATCCATACCTGTGTGTATGGATACATTTATAAATTGTAAAAGATGCTTTATATCAAAATATTAAATTTCAACCTGCTACACGATATTTTATTAAATATTCAAATAATCTTTGGTTTAAAGCTGCGACAAAACAGTTTCATTAGTGTTCGGTCCGTAGATATATAATTATGCACATTTAGCCCTCAGGATAGATAATAATACCAGAGATATTCTGCTGATCGGATCAGATTCCGACCTTTTTAAAATACAGTTTGACGGATTCCTAAAGCTACCATGGCAACCGGGAATAAAGAAACGATTACCTTTCCCTATACCAGTTGACTCCAATGTAGCTAGTTTGGGTATTTGTCGTCCCTTACTTGTCCACGGTTGTATTTCGCAAACTGATTACATTGAAGGCAATGACAATGTAAAAATATAGGAGGCAATCAGTTCATAGTTAAATTCAAGTTTTTCCAATGTCTACTCGAATGGCTTATATCGATGTGCAAATCAGCGGTATTACGGGGACGACGCACATCATTTAGCACCAGTATTACGCGGGAACTTCTGACCAATGAGCAAGCTTTGTTTTCGTTTCTGCAGACATGCTTGCAGCAAACCATTCTAGTACCCGATTTCCATGGAAACCGGGAACAAGTAGATACATTTTTATCCCCGCACTTTTCTGAAGAAAATGCGGGGATATTGTTTTGGTTCCGTCCGTCCGTCCGTCCGTCTGTCCGTCCGTCTGTCCGTCTGTCCGTTAGATGGACCTTGTCAGTGGAACTCCTCGCTCATTTTTGGATTTAGTGTTTTAATTTTGTTATAGAATTGTTGCATATATGCTGCAGATGCGCAATAAGCTTTCGGATTTTTGATATTGGTCTTGGTGCAAACAAGAGGACCAAGATGTCTGTTTTATATATGTGAGCTTGTCAGTAGAACTCCTCCTACATTTTTGGATTTAGTGTTATAATTTTGTTAAAGAATTGTTTCATATATGCTGCAGATGCGCAATAAGCTTTCGGATTTTTGATATTGGTCTTGGTGCAAACAAGAGGCCTCAAGATGTCTATTTTATATATGCGAGCTTTTCAGTGGAACTCCTCCTTCTTCATTTTTGGGTTTAGTGTTTTGATTTTGTGATAGAATTGTTGCATATAGTCTGCAGATGTGCAATAAAGTTTCAGAATTTTGATTCCGGTTCCGACTTTGGTAAATTTCCTGAAAGTCTAAAAGACCACTTATTTCTTGGAATTCTACCTAGCAACCATACATGTAGTAATTTGTTCAATTAGGACTAACATTTTCACCAATTAATTTTCAAAAATATTTGATTCCAATTTTGGTAAAATTCCTGAAAGTCTCAAAGACCACTTATTTTTTGAATTCTACCTAGCAACTATACTGTTAGGATTTGTTTCTATATGGGCAAACATTTTCACCAATTGGTTTTCAAAAATGTTTGATTCCAATTTTGGTAAATTTCCTGAAAGTGTCAAAGACTACTTATTTTTTGGGATTCTACCTAGTAACCATACTGTTAGGATTTGTTTCTATTAGGGCAATCATTTTCACCAATTGGATCTACCGGGTACAAAATAATTGATTCCAAATTTGGTAAATTTCCTGAAAGTGTCAAAGACCACTTATTTTGTGGAACTCTACCTAGCAACAATAGTATTAGGATTTGTTTCGATTAGGGCAATCATTTTCACCAATTGGATTTTCAAAATAATTGATTCCAAATTTGGTAAATTTCATGAAAGTCTCAAAGACCACTCATTTTTTGGAAATTCTACCTAGCAACCGTATATCCTTGTTTACTTTCTTAGTAAAAATAGTGACTATCAATAATTTGATTTTAAAATGTTTAGGAAAATTACCCCAAGGGTCAATAACGACTGTTTTCTGTGTCAAAGAGGTGAGTGCGGGGATGGCCATCTTTTCTGATGGCACCACTTCTAGTGTTCATTGATTTAGTCAGTAATATAATTGATTTTTCATGTTATATTGTTGAAACATTGATGTTTTTAGTACACAATTATGTCGATATATTTATATTAACGAGAGGCTCCATGGTGTTTTTATCAAGAGGCTCTAGTGTGTTTTTATGATTTGAGATTATAGACATAGTTTTCTTCAATTCATTGATATTTATGAGACGAGCGTTTTAGAGATCCATTTGTGATAGCAAACGCATTTCGGGATAAACTGGGGCGATGGCCTAAAATTGCGTCTAGAGATAGCAAGGCTCTGCTGAAGTTTGCTGACTACTTAAAACAATGTCATGCTGCTATGGAGAGCATCAATACTCTGAGAGTTTTAGATGATGACAGAGAAAACAGGAAATTAATGTCGAAATTGCCTGATTGATTAATAACTAGATGGTCAAGAATTGTTCACCAATGTAAGGAGGATGAAAGGCGATTTCCATTTTTCAAGCAATTTGTAGACTGTATTTGGAAAGAAGCCAAAATTGCGTCAGATCCTGTCACATCTCTACAATCGTTGAAATCTGAGGACTTTAAATCGGAAAAGACAACACATGTAAAATCAAGCAAAGGATCTAAGTACAAAGGTCGCTCATTTGCAACAGAGACAAAAGAGCATAAAAAACCAGAAATCAAGTGTCCATTATTTTCAAAGGCACACGAACTAGACTTCTGTAAAGTTTTTCATGATAAAACGATCAACGACAGAAAGGAATACGTAAAAAGCCAATATCGTTGCTTTGGTTGTCTCAAAACAGACCATGTATCAAAGAATTGCAGGTAGAAGAAAATATGTAAGAAATGTAATAAACAAAATCCAACTTGTTTACACGGAGATGTCTATCAGAACAAAGTTACATGTACCAACGAAAGCAAACACATTTCTGAAACTACCAAGTCGCCAAGTGTTGAAGATGAGAAAAATCCTGAACATTCAGGATCATCATTTCTGAGTAACAGTAAAGCACAAAATAAGAATTCAATGGTGTTACCTGTATACTTTTCTCATAGAGACAATCCGGATTCAGACAGTCTCATCCGTCGACAGTTATGATTTTTCCACACTTTATACTACTCTTCCACATAAGTTGACAAAGTCAAAATTTGGACAACTTATTAAATGGTCTTATAAATTTTCTGGTCTGCAGTTCATTTGTTTTAACAAAAAGCAAGGATTCTTCTCTAATATCATATACAATAATTATTATTCCTGGACATGTGATGACATGATTAATGCACTCAATCTTTTGCCGGAAAACATTTTTGTTCGTTTTGGCAACACTATTTATAAACAGGTCAGGTATTTCCATGGGTACAAATTGTGCACCGCTCATTGCAGATCTTTTTCTGTTCTGTTACGAACGAGACTTCATGAAAAACTTCAAAACGGAACCATACAAAACAGTGATAATCTTATTTCTATTTTCAATAATAACAGCAGGTATATTGACGATATCCTTACTACTGACAATCCCCAGTTTTTAGATTTGTAGACATTATTTGCCTACAAGAGCTGAAATTAAATAAAGCTAACAATGATTCCGAAACTGCCCTTTTCTAGATCTAACTATCATTATTGACGCTTGCAAAATAATAACTAAAATATATGATAAATGGGATGATTTTGATTTCACTATAACTAACTTCCCTTTTCTTGACGGCGACGTTCCTCAAGCTCCATCATACGGGTGTACATTTCTCAACTAGTACGATTCGCACGTATTTGTTCTACTTTGACGATTTTAATGAACGTAACCTTACTATCACAGCAAAACTTTTACAACAGGGTTACAGATTTCATAAGTTGTTAAATACCTTTAAGTTTTATAACAGATCTATGAAAAAGAAAGGAAATGGGGTAAATGTCAAGGAGACAACATCCCATATCCAGATTAAAACGACCCCAAAACAAAGCATCTAGGGGTCACCGTACGGTCTTCAACACAGTGAGGAACCTCACACCATATAGCAAGCCCTGAATGGCCCAAAAACGGTAAAAAAATGGATAAATCAAAGGAAACAAACCACATCAAATAACCCAAATTTCAAGAAACTAAAATCTTATAAGAAGACACGGACAAGCCAATCATCAACATATTCCTGACTTGGGACAGGCGCAAAAATTGCGGTGGAGTTGAACTCGTTTTCTTGGATCCAAACCCACCCCTATGTGTGGTGAATGGCTAAAAAATAAATACACAAAAAGACTCACAGTAAAAATCAAACTAGAAAAAGTCCAACTTATCAAGACGAGTTCCCTTACAATGAAGTACATAAAACATGAAGACAATACACATAGGTACTGTCCGGACAAATGCTCGCAGTTACTGACAGCTAGCTAAGGACATAATTTCCGTTGACTATGATATCAAGCCTTCTTACATATGAAACTTCAATTGAAATACTTCTAAATAGATTTGGTATAACAACGTCATCAATTATGAAAGAAGATCATGATATTGTGCAATGCCAAATACTGAATACTAGTATTTAATATCTAAATATGGTGTTACTCGCAAACAGCTTATTGCTAAGGGCATTTCTAATCCCCGTTTTTATGGTAATGTTGTTAAAAAATGCAAGAAACTAATCAAAAATCTATAAAAGCTGGGACGTAACTTACATCTTTGCGTAATAGGGGATATTGACAAGATACTCTGCTTGCATCCGTTAAATCAGCTTTGAGATCTAGTGATCTGAAAATTTTACATATATACTGGCCTCTCACTGATACTGCCGATGTCTACTGAAATATATGATGATTCTTGACTAAATTCGGCGGAAAGTTTTGAGTTTGATTTTTCTTCCGTAGTGCGACAGTGTTCTACCACCAGACTAGGCTCCTTTAGCTAGCCGGCAGATTAGCGGCGAACACCCCTTGACCCATCTTTCAAAATTACGTATTGTCATATTCTCTCCTTTCAAGATTGTGGTCATGGAGTTAGTAGTCTACCTGTATTAGGTTTTATTCGTATGTTTACTATACTATAGGGAAACGGGACAGATAAAGGGGAGGTTTGGGTATCCATAAACCGGTTTAACCCTACCACTGGCTTTTGCTTGTGCCCATACCAAGTCCGGCTGTCCCGAGTTCCTATCGTTGTTTACGTTTGTCTTTTGTCTTATTTGTGTTTTTCCTGTGTAGTTCCCTAGCAGATTGTGGCATGTAATTATAATTTTCAGCCATTGTAGGTGTTTCCTGTTGTCCCTTTTATTTCATTGTCTATGCAATGTTAGACACCAATCTGATACATGCTTTATCTTGGAGGATACTTTAAAATCTCTTGGATTATCTGGAACAACAGTTTCATCGAAGCTCTCAACAATGTTAGCTGAAAGCAAGGCTGTTAGTAGCGTGAGGTGTAAAGGTGTGATGGTGCGTGGATATGACAAAGAGCTCAGGATAGCATTACCAGACATGTTTTCTAGGAGTATATTTCCTACGAATAGAAGCCATATACCAACACCTGATGTTGCGAGATCATAGCCACATCTTTCATGTATTGCAAACGAATTACTGCAAGTGCAGCAGTGCGAAATAGGTCTGTTCATTGGTTACAATTGCGCCAAGCCTTGATGCCACGTGAAGTCATCCCACCGGATGGAAACGGACCGTACGGCCAGAGAACTGACCTAGGATGGGGAATAGTAGGAATAGTTAGCCCTGATTCTTCTACATGCAATGAAAAAACGATAGGTTATAGTCACAGAAAGTTAGTTTGTGAAGTTCCAGAGAATTTGGTTGCGTCAGACACTAGTTTTGACAGCGTTACTTTTGCATTTAGAACGCAGATTAAAGTCATAGAACCTACAGATGTATCAAAAATGATGAAATTAAACTTTTGCAAGAATGACTCAGGAAGATGCGATGTCCCTGGAAGACAAGAGATTTATGAAGTTGGCAAAAGATGGATTCAAAATTGAAAATGGACACTATAGTATGTCCCTACCTCTCAAAGGGGACCCACCCATTCTTCCTAACAATAATTTTGTGGCATTGAGAAAACTCACCAATTTGAACAAAACATTTAAAAGTGATGAACGATATTTCACCCTGTATAAAGAGTTAATAGATAATCTAATTAGGCAAGGTCATGCGGAAAAAGTCACAGAAACGGAGATGAAGGCTGACCAAAGCTTAGAGTGGTGTTTGATTACAGCGCAACATTTAAGGGACAAATTTCAATTTCAAACTTACTACAAGGACCTGATATGACAAACAAGCTAGTTGGTGTCTTATGCCGATTTCATCAGAAGAAAACTGAAATAACTTGCGATATTGAGGGCATGTTCCATCAATTCTTGGTACATAGGGAACATAGAAACTATCTATTGTTTTGGTTGGAAGATGAAAAGATGACCAAACCAGCAATATATAGAATGTGCGTTCATCTTTTTGGTGCAACCTCCTCCCTAGGTTGTGCTAATTTCGGACTCAAACAAATAGCCACTGATAATGAACATACTCCTGGGAAAGATATTGCTGATTTTTTACGTAAAGATTTTTTACGTCGACGATGGGCTAAAATCTGTATCTTCAATTGACGAAGCAATTAACCTGATTAAAGTTAGCCAAGAAATGTGCAGCGCTGGTGAATTACGTCAGCACAAATTCAGTACCAACTCGAAGGAAGTGTTGCCCACCATTGCTCCTAATGATAGAGCATCTGATCTCAAAGACATTGACATTTTTAACGATCAACTACCAATAGAGTTCACCTTAGGATTAAATGGAACATAGAATCTGATGTATTTCAGTTCAGGATTGCTTTGAATGACAAACCTCTTACCCGTCGTGGAATTTTATCCACTGTTAATTCTGTCTACGATCCTCTTGGATTGATTTCACCCGTTATCCTGATAGGAAAACGGATACTACAAAGGACTTGCGGAGACAACATAGGATGGGATGACCCCATTCCAGATGAAATGCGTACGCGCTGGGAACGTTGGAGAATTAATCTAAAGGAAATAGCTCAGCTTCAAATTCAACGTTGCCTAACACCACATGATTTTAAAGACTTGGAGTGCTGTGAGTTACACGACTTTTCTGATCCCAGTACTACTGGATATGGACAGTGCTCTTATATAAGTTGATAGATGTAACAGGGAAAGTTCACTGTTCTTTGCTTATGGGGAAGGCCCGTGTTGCTCCTAGAAACCATATAACGTCTAGAACTGACTGCGGCAGTAGTGTCGGTGAAAGTACATGAATTTCTGAAACAAGAGTTTGAATTAGATAATGCTCGACATTATTTCTGGACTGACAGCTCTGTTGTATTGGGTTATATTATGAATGAAGCTAAACGATTCTATGTATTTGTCGGCAATCGTGTCCAATAGATCCGTGATCAAACTAGTACAAAACAGTGGAGATATGTATCTTCAAAGGATAATCCTGCTGATGTTGCGTCAAGGGGCGCCACCGTATGAGAGTTGATCAATTCACACTGGTTCCTGAACCTCGTTTTCTCTGGGGAAAAAACTGCTACCATCAATGGATTGTTCTACGATGATTAACTTGGAAGACGACCCCGAAGTGAGAAGAGTACAAGTGTTCTCTACGTCAACGATTACACGTCAACCTACCTAGTTTGTTGGACAGACTAAAGTATTTTTCAACCTGTACTAAGGCTAAACGTGCAGTTGCAGTATGGTTGCATCTGAAAAGATTGCTAGTTACTAGAAATGAGACAAAATCCGAAGGTGCAAAGGTAGATGTTGATACGAATCGAACAGTTGAAGACCTCCGTTTGGCTGACATTGAAATTCTTCGAATGGTACTGTCGAATTCGGCCTCCTACTACCGTATAAGTGGTTATTTTCGCGAGGACTTTTAATTTTCCGTATATTCGCGACCATTCTGAAGTCGCGAAAATTGCATACGACGAAATATAATTCATATGAGACTTTATACAGTAAATGATAAGCAAGCGCGAAAAATTGAGTCCAGCGAAAATAAAGTCCAGCAATTTTGAATGAAATCGCGAAATTTGCGTCCCACGAAAGTAACCACCTATACGGGTATATATGTTTACAGTATAAGGCCTTTGTCTTCTAAAAATGGGTCTAGTCGATGTAAAGGTCATTCAGTACTTATCGTAGCCTTTTGTTTGAGCTTCTCGCCTTCTTTCTGTGTCATCTGAATACTTCGAAGTAAAACACCCAGTTATTCTTCTTAGAAAGGACCACAATACTGAGTTATTGATACGACACTTTCATGACAAAGTTCAACATCAAGGTCGAGGTATAAAAACAAATGAGTTGCGTAGTAACGGCTTCTGAATAACAGTTGAGCAGTTTCAAGCACTATTTATCATTGTCTGACCTGTAGGAAATTACGAGGACGAACACAAGACCAAAAGATGACTGATCTTCCCATCGACAGAGTGGATCCAGCACCACCATTGTCTTACTGTGGGGTCCATTTCATATCAAGGAAGGGAGAAAAGAATTGAAAAGATATGGAGTTATATTCACTTGTTTCAGCAGTAGGGCAGTTCACCTGGAAATATCTAAATCACTGGATACTGATTCATACATAAATGCTCTTCAAAGATTTATCTGTACTCGTGGACCCATACGACAGTTACGATCGGATAGAGGAATCAATTTTATTGGAGCAGAAAGCGAGTTGCAGAGAGCAGTATCAGAGATGGAAGATGGACGAATTTCAGAGTATCTGATGAATGAAGGATGCGATTACTTTCAATTAAAAATGAATGTACCACATGTAAGTCACATGGATGGAGTGTGGGAGCGTCAGATTAGGACAGTTCGGAGCATATTATCAAATCTTTTGTCTAACTTTGGAAACAACTCGACGATGAATACTTATGAACATCTATCTGTGAAGTTACTGCAATCATGAACAGCAGACTTCTTACAATTGAAAACATAAATGATCTAAGCTCTGATGTTCTAAACCCGAACCATCTTCTAACTGAAACATGAGGTCAAAGATAGTTTTACGACCACCTGGAAAGTTTATACCACCGGATTTGTATGTACGTAGACGTTGGAGGCGTATTCAATATCTCGCCAACGAATTCTGGTTTAAATGGAAACGAGAGTATCTCAGTAATTTATAGTCGAGAGATAAATGGCTCAAGACAAGGCGAAACATGAAAATTGGTGACATTGTCATAATAAATGATGATAATCTCAGTAGAAACAGGTGGCAACTAGGCGAATCATTGAAACCAATAAGAATGATGATGGTCTTGTACGAAAGGCCAGACTAATAGTTGGCAAGTTAAATTTGAACAATAAAAGAATAAGATCTTCAAGATTGACTGAACTTGAACGACCCGTGCATCAACTGATTCTTCTTCAGGAAACCAGGAGAACCCCGTCGAGGAGTCTTGATTAACACTTATTACATTTCACATATTAATTTTGTTAACACTTACATAAGTGACACATTGGCTATTTTGTATTTTTGATGCTTTATGGTTTTGTATATTAAGTTTTTTTTGTGAGTTTGGAAAATTGCATATGTCAATTTTCGGGAGCCATGTAAATGTAACCATTTTTGTATTTTGTGATATCCGGAAATTTGTAGAAAACCGGAATGCGTCAGTTGTTTAGTTGAGCCTCAAGTTGCGTTTCACGCAGACAAGTAAATTTACTGCGAACAATTTCTGCGAATTTTGTAATCCCAAAGAGGACTATTGATGTAATATTATTATATACTGTATTGTTAAATTGTAAGTTTCGGCTTTCCAAGATAACGTTATTTTGTTAAACATTCGATATTCAGTGATTTAAATGGTTCGAAGCGGTGCACATCAATCGACTTTTCACATGTTGCGTAGTTCATTTATTTCAACCTAAATTAGGTCAATGCGCAAACAGTTTATACATTATGACAAGTAGATGCATTTTGTTCATTGATTCGTTCAGCAATTTTGTTGAGTTTTAGCTCACCTGGCTATGCCAGGGTGAGCTTTTGTCATCACTTTGCGTCCGTCGTCCGTCCGTCGTTAGCTCACTTTTCAGAAATCTTCTACTCTGAAACCACTGGGCCAAATGCAACCAAACTTTACGTGAATCATCACTGGGGTATTTAGTTTGTAATTTCTTATTTTCGTTTTCCAACAGACAATAGGGATTCCTATGGGAACAAACTGTGCGCCGCTTTTAGCTGACCTTTTCTTTTACTCGTACGAGGACAAGTTTTTACAAGGGCTTATTCAAAGAAAACAAAAACATTTAGCCCAGTCCTTTAATTTCAGCTTCCGCTACATAGACGATGTGCTTTCTCTTAATAATCCTAAATTTAAGGATTATTTACATCAGATCTATCCAAATGAGCTTGAAATTAAAGAAACAACTGAAACACCTACTTCAGCTTCGTACCTAGATCTTTTATTGTATATTGACGAAGATGGACGTTTGAAATCTAAGCTATATGACAAGCGTGATGATTTTAATTTCCCCATTGTGAACTTTCCCTTTCTTAGCAGCAATATACCTACCTCTCCAGCCTATTGAGTGTACATTTCACAGTTGATTCGTTACTGTCGAGCTTGTAGTTTGTACAGTGATTTTTTGAACAGAGCAAAAACACTGTCTCAAAAGCTGCTTAGTCAGGGATTTGTTCAACCTTTTTTAATTTCATCCCTCAAGAAATTCTATGGCCGTCACCATAGCATCATTGGAAGATATGCCGTGTCAGTATTCCAAATGAAAGTGGACATTTTCAGCTGGATTCACGTCTTCCCGGATTGGACTACCGACTTTGACATTTTCCCGGATTGAATCACTCACAGTGTGACGGGTGCTGTTAACAGAGCAGGACATGCTTACCGTTCCGGAGCACCTGATGTCACTCTCAGTTTCACTGGAGTTCACACTGTGAGTGCCTTTGTTCTGAATGTTGTGGTTTCTGGTTCTGTGCTTTGTGTCTGTCTGGTGTCATGGTTTTTGTGTCTAACAGCATTGTTTTCTGTGTTCTCGTTTTTGCCCCGTCTTTGGACTTCGATTTTTGTGAATTTCACCCCCTTGTTCCTTCGGTATTCTACTGCCGTTGTTTCATGGCCGCAGGTAAAAAAACATGGCCACCGTAACTAAAAATAGAACAAAGGGCAAATTGCAGTTTTTCGCCAAAAACCCGCAAACCGATGCAGATATCAAAAATCTGACATAGTAAATTTGTTAAGAATGACGAGATCTATCTCCCATGCAATTTTGAAGAAAATCGGAAAACCCGTCTCCGAGTTACAGCCCCTTTTCCGTAAAATTTTCAAAATTTATGCATTTTTTATTAGCTCACCTCACGATAGTGAGGGGGGCTTATGTGATACCCCTAGCGTCGGCGTC
>MJUU01012658.1:53657-65051 GCA_002080025.1 Modiolus philippinarum | reverse complement strand
CCCAAAACACGCACGATTTGCCTTAAATACATCGTGTATCAATAAATTTAAACATAAAGCAGCAAAACCTAACAATGGGTATGTTTAGAAACTAAGGAATCGTTAACCAACTGAATGAATTTGCTCGTTTTATTTAATAATAGACTGATTGACGGACTAAATACGAAATATTTACCGATTGCGTATTTTAATTTTAAACAATTCAAATGCATTTAAAACATAACTGGTTAGTGCTTTGACACAAAATTACCATCGAACTTGTTAAAAAGGGCGTGCAGTTTAACTTAAAACAATAACTGCATATTGTAATTGTTTATTTTGTGTTAAATTCGAGAAAAACGCTGATTTTTGGGTTGATTTTATGGGTATTTTCTAATCTTCTATAAAATAGAACGCGAATTCGAAGAATGATCTATAACGTGAAAAATGTTTCAGCAATTATCTCTTTTCATGTAATAATGCCATTTGTAGATAAGGTTTCGTTTACTAGGTAACAAGCCCAAAAGATTAATTGGGGTGTCGACATTCCGTTTAGGGTCTTGTCATTCAATTGCAATTATCACATTGTTTCTACCACATTTCATTTTTACGACAGACATATTTCAAAAATATGATAATCAAGCTATCCAAAACGACTGAGAAATCGAATAGGGTAATTGGGTCATTTAAACCTTTTAAATACGCGACTTTTGCTTAATTCGCCGCTCTACTATATAGGGTACATCATTTGTCCGGATAACTACTTCTACAGTTTTTTACGATAGGACGTTATTATTTTGCAGGCTGATTGTGCATATATCAAAGATGTGCATGCTACTTTGATTTTGATTTTTGATCATTTTTTTTTACAAAAATACGCATTGATTAACTTTGTCATTTTAAAGCATAATATTACTTACAGGGTATATCATTTGTCCGCATAACTACTCCTACAGTTTTTAAGATAGGAAGTTTTTATTTTGCAGGTTGGTTGTGCATATATCAAAGATGTGCATACTACTTGCATTTTGATTTTTGATCATTTTTGACAAAACTACACATTGACGAACTTTGTCATTTTTATGTATAGGGTACTTTTGGAGTTCAATAATGCAAAATTTTCTGATATGTGGGGGCGTGAGGTATGTGAGCTTGCTCACTAAGGTTCTTTAATATATAATCGATTTTTGCGTACATTCATGTTCGGTGACCTTTTTAATTGAATAAATAAAATGAATATATATAAAACATCATTATTTATAATATATGATCAGTATGTTTAATGATATTTTTGTTTTTGTGTATGAATTGTTATTATTTGATCATGTAAGTTTGTATTTTCATATGTCCCATTTGAGGGCCCTTGATTGGTTAATAAAGAATATTGAACTTTAATTGTCGCACTAACAACATAAAATACACAAATGCACAAATATATTATTTTACAAATCAAAAATTACATATTACTCATCACACTGACTTGAAATTAAGAAATTTTGTCTGCCCATAATTTGTAATGGAAATAAAAAGGAATACAAATCAATAAGTTATTGTTCATTGATTTTCATTTAATTTTGGAACAATTGAAATACACAATACACAAATTTGGTCACGTGCAGGCTATGAATCGCTACTGCTATGAATGATGATAGTGTACAATGAGTAAACACTGGATAAAAAAGATGATGTTAATATCTGGCCAAAAATTCCAGGGAAAACAAATAATCAAGAAACGCCTTACCTTCAATTGGTTTTTAAGATCCAATGTATTTTACACGTCATTCTGAATACTAAATGAGTTATCAGAATTGAGGCACCGATGCCCATGATGCCCAGGCCCTCGAAATGCCCATGATTCCCAGGCCCTCGAAATGCCCATGATACCCTCGAAATGCGCTTGATGCCCATGATGTACCCTCGAAATAATCATGATTCCCACGACATGCCCATGGTGCCCAGTGCCAAAGTTTCACCTCCAGTTTAAACCATTTCTTATTCATTTTCATCTTACAAATACTGTAGTAAGATTTTATTCAGAACGCGTCTGGTGAAATCGTTTTAGGAATAATAATTTGTTCCTCGTTACTCGTTTGCACTATGCCACTTCGAAAATTTAGTAAGCGATAAAAAGTAAATACTTTAACAGAAAATAAAAATATCTCAACACTTGCTTGAGGCCAACATGTTGTCGAATTTTCATGATCGGACCAGTAATAAAAACGCTATTTTCAATTAAAAAAATACCTTTTTTATTTGTTTATTTACATATAATTTATTTGTTTATTTATTTATTTATTGCAATCAGTCCTCCATATTTAAATTTCATTCTTTGTTGAGTCCCGTTCTCGAAATCCCGTCAATTTTTCTCAACAGTCTCCTGTTCCCGGACGGGAAGTATTTTACAAACACTATTGAAAAGCAACCTCTTCCCGGTTCTCGGCCTTAATTTTAAGCGGTTCCCGACATCAGTTCTTGTTTTCCCGTACATTTTTATTTTCGACGATTCCTTTCCCGATCACCTAAAAAGTCAAACCTGCATGCTTCCTGCTCACTTCAAAGGCGATCTGCGAACCGCATTGAGAGACACACAATAGTTCCCCGTGTGAATATGGTGGGCTTTAATTGGGTAATATCACAGACTCTGGGCTTCGGGCTCCAAGCTTTTTAACATGGGTCTCCGAGCTCCAAAAACTAGGGATCCAAACACGAGAAACTGCGGGCTCTTACACTAGGCGCTTCGGGCTCCAACATAAGGATACCGGGCTGCACTCAATGGGCTACTGGCTGCACTGATCGGGCTCCGGGCTCCAACACAAGGAAACCGAGCTCCACTTAATGGACTCCGGGCTCCACATACTTGGAACTCCGAGTTCTCAGCAGGTTGTGAAGCGCGTGCGTGATTTTACCCCATTTCAGGGTAATATTCGAAAATTCGCTCTTGACAAATAAGAAGTAGCGGAGTTTTCACGAAAAAAATTTAGTACTTTTCAGAACAGAGATTTCTGTGAAAAATGTAATTCCCGTCAAAGAAATAACTTAAATTCTGAATAAGCACCAAATTCCGGTCTATACGTATAAGGTGCAGTCTTTACGTATTTTTTTTATAAGTCCTTGAACGATCGGAACATGTATATGGTGACAGAAATCTCCATAGACTTATAATGGGAAACGTCACGATTGACCTTGAAGGCCCCGGTCATGTGGTATTTTTGTTCTATCTGGTTTTGGGCGCCCCGTCCATGTATAGTATAGCCCTTTTCATATAGTGTTGTTATCTTTTCCTGGATTTGTACTCTTCCATCAAATGAAGGTACAAACACTCTTCGCTTCCGGTTATTACTCGCACGGTTGCCTAACAAAACACAACTTCAATCCTGAATACACATTAATTCTAACGAAAGTAGTGCAGTGCCACAGTGAACAGTAGTCTAGTAATCTAAATATGAATTGTGTTATGAACTGTGTTCAGGATTAACAACACTTGGTTGTTTGGAGAGGTCTATAAACACAGGTAATATGTCAGAAACACGTGGAATTTCCGGGGTTTAGGATGTAGGTTGTCCCAAATTAGCAAAAAAAATGCACAGCAAATTTTCCACTTTTGAGAGCCTCGCCCTGCTAGACTTAGCACGGAAAAAGGGGTGTCATGCCCTAAAATGTTTAGTGACTAGATTCGCACCACAATAATAGCCCGATGTAGGGGTCTTAGTCTTTGCGATTTTGGGTGTTACCACTGGGAAATATCACACAGCCCATGCCGAGCTTTTCTCATTCAAAAGGTTCGGTTTTCCAATTTTTCGGTGATAATAACTATCATTTCGACTGGTAATTGAAATTGTATGGCCACGATAGAAAATTTATCATGAAGTTTAGAGATGTCGTTTCCTTGGCAATTGCCCTTCACGCCAATTTGCTATTGACTTATCAAATCACCCATGAAAGTATCGATAATATATTCCTTTGATGCTAAACGGACTGTTAAGCTCAGCATGGCATTTACTCCATTTCCTTTCGCTGTTTATTCAAAACATTCTGTCTCATGCGATTATTAAAAACGCTCTTTAATAGATATCAGTCCCTTGTTGAGAAATTTGAAGTGTCTGTCCGAACTGTCATTCAAGATTCATTTGTACTTAATGTAGGAATGAACATTACCTTTACTGTCTACGATTTTTTAATAGCAATTGCTGTTGAGTTGCCCAATCAGCAAATGGAATGGGAGGTTGTGCGCATCATATAACTGGATTAACACACAATTTCTTTTGAAATGCCTTTACCACGTCAAGACCATTGCGGTCGACAATTTTTACAGTGGTTTCCACTGCCTGATGGACTTCGCCTCTTGTTATACCCAATTCGATCTATGCAAATATATTGAATTATATAAATGAACTATATATTCTGTTTTTATGAATCATATCTTTTTAAAAGTCTTGTGTTCTTCTGAAATAAGGTATCCCAAATCAATAATTTTCACATTTTATCAACGGACTAGGTCAATATCTGATATTTATAGACCGTTATCATGTGCACCTAACTTTATTTCTCTTCAAAATGAATATAAATAAAAACATTTTAAAGTGAATTGCATGTATTAACTAAGGGACCGACCATTTAACCTGAAAGGGGGGTATGGTTTTTTTTCTGGACAGAAAAATTATTTTTTGCACGCGTATCAACAAAATATTTTTTTTTCAAAATTAACATTATTTTTTTGGGCAGAAAGCCTCATTCAGAAATTTTTTTTTCATCATTTTGGCAGCCAAAATATTTTTTTCACATAAAATCAGATCTAAAATATTTTTTTAGAAAACAACCATAGCTCCCCCCTTCAAGTTAAATGGTCGGTCCCTAATCCATGTATTAAAATATTACCAAACAGATTGCTAAGAGCAAAGAGCAAAGCAGCTGCAAACCATCGGATTTTTTTTATATATTTAGACTTTCTACTACTAACCTAAATAGGATTTCATGGGGGGGGGACAAACATTAATACCCGGCATCAATATTGCAACATGAAAACAGGAATCTTAATCCAGGGTTAAGATTAACGGACCAAAATTGATATTTCAGGATCATAAGCTGCAAGAGTCAGCGTAGTTAAGCTTAACACGCGGATTGTCACATTTTGGACAGAGGGGTTAACATCGGATCGGATTCAACTATTTGAAAACGCATTTGTGTGAAAACAGTAGGAAAAATATCGAACAACAATTGCACAAATTGAACGTGACCAACCTTACTTATTTTTGGATATGATTGTGCACAATAAATATTTTTTATCTTTCGCCCTACATTATATAACACAGTTAATAAAATATTTTTGTAACCAATCAATCCATTTGCTGATACCTGTTAACAGAGGATCGAAGACTAATATGGCGGAATTTTTACGATACAAGGACAAAGTTACACTTATTACTGGAGGTTCAAGTGGAATTGGAGAGGGATGTGTATCAGTTTTTGGTATGTATGGCACGTACTTGAAAATATTTAGCTTATGTTCATCTTTACTAGAACAAATTCCCAAATCGAGTCTGAGATTTAACGAAAGGAAACAAATAACACTTTTAATCGCTGCTCTTCAACCACGATGCTTTCTAGTTATGTATGCAAGATTTTCTCGTGGCAAAATGGTTTCATATTTCCCTTCTAACTTGTATATCTTCCTAATAAAAAGGCGAAAATGATTTATGGGAAAATAGAACAGTTATTAAGTTACGATGTACCTAAAATGCCTCTGATTAAGTTATGAGGAATCTAAATCGCCCCGATTATGCTATCAACACTATGATATAAAGAGAATAATACATAGCCTTTTCCATATCAGCACGGTTATCATCCCGAGACTTCCATATCAGCCCGAGGCGCCAGCGGAGGGCTGATATGGGTCGAGGGATGATAACCGTGCTGATATGGAAAAGGCCATGTCTTAATCTGTTTATTATATACTTCCAATTATGAGTTATCATCACACCCGGGCTGAAATAGCCATATCACCGGTCTGATATGGATAATTCAAAACCGGAGGCGGTCTGATATGGCCATATCGGACTGGGTATGTAATATTGACTGTTAACTTCCGGCTATATTGCATATGCAAAACAGAACATATCTTCGCTTAGTATGTAATAATTCCTGTACGAATAGAAGTGATGAAAATATGTATATATTTTACCATTGTCAATCATTAATGTCTATAATAAAACCGTCGCTGTCCCACTGGTTACTTTATTAGGCACGAAAAGATTACCCGTGGAAAAACGAGAGTACACATTTACATTTTTCCGTGAATTATTTCAAAATCATATTTAGCTAGAAGAAGATAAATTGAATTATCTCTTATTCATTTTTAGCTAAAACAGGTTAAATTGAATTATTTTTTAATCCTATTCAGCTAGAAGAGGTTAGACTGAATTACTTCTTGATCATATTTAGCGAGATGTTATACTTTATAACTATTATGGTGCGTTTACCCTGTGAAGTTAACCAAAATGGACGTATGAACACAGGAAAAACACTTTGCCCCCGTAAAAAGGGACATGCAAATCAAGTCATCATAATTTATTATAAAAGTAATATTTATTCATTTTCTCTGTTTTCTTTTAGTGCGTAATGGTTCAAAAGTGGTTTTCTGTTCTAACAACGGTATGTTTTAAATATATTTAGAGCAAGTTCTTGATTTTCGCATCAATGAAATAAAAGGGACAACAGGAAACACCTACAATGACCGAAAATAATAATTACACGCGACAATCTGCCAGGGAACTACACAGGGAAAAAACAAATAAGACAAAAGACAAACGTTAACAAAAAACACATTAAATGACACAAATGCTGGCGATACCGATTTTTGGTGCCGAAGTAGCATACATAATTGAGATAAATACAGGGTGCATGTTTGTATTCTGATCATTTTCTTAATCAATGATCGTTATCTTGATTATTGCATTTTAAAAACCTTAACATAATCATGATCATCAAATAAAACTATCATTTTTGGACCCTTGATCATTTCTGATCAAAGATGGCGGTAAAATATTTATTTTTATAAGCGTAAGAAATTCTGCACATTTTCAAGAGAATTTTTTCTTAATTTTACAAAAATATGTAGATATTGAGTTTTAAATGCTCTACAAAGGCATATTTGAATAATTTACTTTTGTCTGCTTTTTTCGGTCTTGATCATAAAAATGTTCAAGCGTGATTAGGAAAATGATCATGGATAAATGAACATGATCAAGATATAAAATTGACAGAATTTTTTATCATGTTCATGATCATAAAATGATCAAGATCATGGTAAGAATAAAAAAAATGCACCCACGTTCACTAGAATTTAGAACTTCGATAAAAAAAAAATAACATGAATTGAATGGTTAGGATGTGTTGTTACTAATTTTTCATGCTATTGACAAATGTAACACATGTTATTTTATTATATAAAAATAATTAGAGGTCCCTAGCTGGGAATCTAGTCTTGCAAAATGAAGAAAGGCAGCACACAAAATTCAGTGAAGAAAATACATAGTTGAAAGAAGGGAGACGGAAAAGTTCAATACAATAGCTTCTTCTGATACCGTAAACTAGATGATTTAGGTAAACAGTCTAAGTGCGTGAATAAAAAAGCATTTATTGTTAAACTAGTTTTGCATGTTGCTATTATGGCCGTTTCAATAACTTGAAACTTCAGTGAATATATAAATCAAACATAACTGAAACCAAGAATTAAAGACCGGCAGGTAATTCTGCAGTAATAACTTAGGACGGGTATGTTCACAATAGAGATATTTCCTTATTTTTTTTTTTATATAAAATTCTTGTTTATTTGTTTTGTCTTTGTAAAGTTGTCCCAATTTTAGTTAAATATGATTTGCTGTTTTTTTTTTATTTTTGATCTAAGAATTTTCCCCTTTTCCCCGCTTGTCCTTATGAATTTGTTTGCAAAATTTTTAATGTATTTTTAAGGTAATTGTAACTTTTCAAATCGTCGATATTGAGTCAGCACCAGAGGACGGATTACTGAGATGGTTATCCTCTTGCAAACGCAGAAGAATCGATTCAGTGGTAATAAAACGTCAAATATAAGGATAAAATTTCTAACATCTTTTTATTCTATATTTTCATAAATTGGTTTAAGGCCTCCCAAAGTCAAACTGATTTTTTGAATTTAATGATCTCCAAAACGTGATTCTGTTTCATTTTCCATAAATACAGAGAATGAAGGCAAAGATGTTGAAAAGAAAATGAACCAAATTGGACCTGGAGAAGCGACATTTGTTTTTGCTGACGTTACAAAAGAAGATGATGTCAAAGTATGATAAGTATCAATCATAAAAAAATATGTTTCTTGGTTTATTATTTGTTTGTTTATTTACTGTATACCGGGGAATATTCCTGCTGTCTTTTTTCGAAGTTCACTATATCTAACCCACGTTCAGTGTAATACGGAAGTTGCGCGTATCGAAGCGGCCAAGAAATCGAACGATTTAGACGTTGAACATTCGAAGCCGACTTACTGCAGTAGTAAAGATGTTTTATTGTTCAAATATAAAGAAAATTAACTTTAGATAAACAGTTAACATCTTAATTCATCTCGGTAATGTTTCTGTTTAAAAAATGAGAAATTAAGAAAACGTACGCACCTGTTATCAATTTCTCACCTCACGTTTTTGAGCAGTAATATTCCCACTTCTCCGGCATATGGCGTGTACATTTCACAACTCATTCGCTATTGCCGTGCCTGTAGTTTGTACAGCGATTTTGACAACAGAGGGAAATTACTGTCTCAAAAACTTATACATCAAGGGTATGTTCAGTCACTGTTGCAATTGTCACTACAGAAGTTTTACGGTCGTCACCACGTTTTGACAGACCATTACGATGTTTCGGTTTCACAAATGAAAACGGATATCTTTGGGTAGATCCAGAGTTTGTTACCGGACTGTCTAACACCGACTGTGACAAAACCGGACTTTTCACTGGCAGTGTGACGGGTGCCACGCGTGGAGCAGATCATGCTTACCCTTCCGGAGCACCTGATGATACCTCAGTTTTATAGGGGTTCACACTGCTAGTGCTTTAGTTTTGTGGCGTTCTTGTTCATTTTTTTTATTTGTTTTGTCTTTGTCATACTGTCTCAATTCGTGTTGCTGTGAATTGCCGTGATTTTGGATTTATGATTTTAGAATTTCCCCTTTCCTCGTTCTTGCTTCGGTAATCGTTTGCCGATGTATTGCACATGTACAATGTATGTTAATTTGACTTCACTGGATTTCACTGATAAGATAAATTATTTGCTAACAGAATAGATATGAAAACCACCTTGATATGGTTAAAAAGTAAATAAAAAAGATAGAAAGAAAATTATAATGACCGACAATCATCTTCCACAATCTGCCAAGGAACTGCAATGAAAAAAAAAAACACAAATAAAACGAAAGACAAACGTAAACAAAGATGGGAATTCGGGACAGCCGGACTTGGTACCGGCACTACGTAGCAACAGCCAGCGGTAGGGTTGAACCGGTTTATTTGTACCCAAACATCCCTTTCTGTCTCCCGTTTAAACAAACGAATAAAATCCAAAACAGGTGGACTACTCACTCCATGACCACAATCTTGAAGGGAAAAGATCGGACAAAACGTAATTTTGGAAAATGGGGGAGGAGTGCAGTTTAAACAATATAATGCCATTATTCATGCATAGTGTGGAGTTGGTAAAACAATTCCCCGTGTTAGAGATGTATTGTCTTTATTTTCTTAGATATGGTGTACTTGTACATGAGATAATATCTCATGTGTACATTTTGTTCAATTGCTATTATCTAAATTTATGTAAATTCTTAACTTATTAGGTTTAACTCCCTCCATCGTATTGTTATCCTTAGCTATATTTGATACTACTGATTATTCGGATTTCGTTCGTTTTTTTGCATTTTAAACATTTTTCGAAATTATGGATTTCCTTTGTTTGGATTCTAGTGCTGCTGACGAGGAATTAATTTCAAAATGGCCATGCGGCTCATTAAAATTATTGAACTTGGAGTTAACATATGTGTTATGGTCTCATGTTCCTTTACTCCATATTCTTTCATAAAATACACATTATACTTACATCTTACTATCTATTCAGAATCTTGTTGACAAAACTATTGAAAAGTACGAGAGGATAGACTGTGTCATCAATAATGCAGGTCGGCGTAAGTAAATTGACTAAACTAATTATTTTCTCCAGTTTAAATAGGAAATGTTGCGCTTTTGAGTTTATCTCTGCATACGTGCAGGCTATTTCCCATTCTCGCCTAAAAAAGAAAAACACATATCTTATTAAATTAACAGACCGTCATTCTGCTTTTTGTTTTATTTCGTGATGGTATAGCTTTTAATCTGTTAAAGCATATATACATTGAAGAATTATCACCAATGCAAAACGATTAAAAAAAAAAAAAAAAAAAAAAAAAAAAAAAAANTAATGGCAATTCAGAACCAACAAATTGAGACACTTTACAGACACAAAAAGACCAACAAAAATGAACAATGATGTTGTCTCCTTGACATTTACCCCATTTCCTTTCTTTTTCATATGAAAACCACATGTCTAAAACACTAGCAGTGTGAACCCCTTGAAACGGGCTTATCATCAGGTGCCCATGAAGGGAAAGCATGATCTGTACCACGTGTGGCACTTCTCTGAACTATGAACGCAAAGTTTTTTTTCGGCCAAACTTACCTTGCGTTGTCGTTATTTGTTATAAATGTGATGGAATTAGATCTTATAAGAAACCTAAATTTATTACAATACAACTTTTAAATATTTATCAAGCCATTAACATTAAGGGAGTATGAGCTGCAGTTTTCAGAAGCATTCGATATTCTTGGGTTTTATCCATTCAAACAGGGCTAAATATGTTTGCAAATGGATTAAATTTTCTTTGTCATATGCCACTTTGAAATGCATATATTAGACAATGTACAAAATTTTATCAACTTCCTATTATATTTTCATATATTGTGAGGAATATAAGCCGCTAATGGAAAATGAAGGAAAACTCTAGAGAGATCCGTTTCCCGACCAAACTTTGAGGTCTTATAAAAAAAAAATTCTTACATGGATTTTCCAATTTTGTTTTGGTTTATATCATTCTATTTGCACGCTCTCCAAAACAAAGGGAAAGAATTTTCATTCTAATTATAAATTTTCTGACACTCGTACTCCCTTAACTGTGAAATTGTTTTCGATAATTTCACTCTACATGTAGGAGGTGACGTCACAATAGACGTCGTCAACGTTGTTGTTAAATAAATGTCTCAGTGGATTAACATGGAAAACGTATTTCATGAAAAAAAAATCTTAAATAAAACCATTGAATATACGAGATCTGATCTATAACTAATCCAAGGGTCTGATTATCG
>MJUU01012658.1:26493-53602 GCA_002080025.1 Modiolus philippinarum | reverse complement strand
GACGTCACAATAGACGTCGTCAACGTTGTTGTTAAATAAATGTCTCAGTGGATTAACATGGAAAACGTATTTCATGAAAAAAAAATCTTAAATAAAACCATTGAATATACGAGATCTGATCTATAACTAATCCAAGGGTCTGATTATCGAAAATATTCAATTGATTCATGATCGAAATGCACTGTATGAAAAAGAAAGGAAATGTGGTAAATGTCGAGGAGACAACATCCCATCTCCAGGTTAAAACGACCCAAAACAAAACATCTAGGGGTCTTCAACACAGTGAGGAACCTCAAACCATATAGCAAGCCCTAAATGGCCCCCAAAAAGGTAAAAAACTGAATAAATCAATGAAAATAAACCACATCCAATAACTCATGCGTTGAGCGCACTCGTGAATTACGGCGTTGTTTGATCATTCGTTGAATATTTTGCGACAATCGTTATACAATAAATCAACACTTATCAAAAGGATGCCAAATTATTAAATTGTTAATAGTTATATAATAATTTTAAAACCATACTTATGATTTGTTTTGATCAATAATTATAGATCCTCCATTTGAAACAATTGATGGGTTTAGTGTAGAAGATTTCCGAAGTCTTTTAGAACTGAATGTCATTGGATACTTTATGGTATCAAAGGTAAGTACTTCCGACAAAGGATGACAGTGATTGTAAGAACACTTTGTCAGTTATTTTTATATTTGTAAACGATCCCATATCCATGACTAAAAGATACATGTATGTCGCGTTGTTCGGCATCTATTAATGAATACCGCTCCGATGCAAGAGATCGTCTTGAACTTACTATAGGGTATGATCGAAGTTCATTGTTGAAGTTCTCATGGTGAATTCAAGATGAAGAACAACAATGAAAGCGTTGTTCTTTTGCTGGTTGTACCATGTATTTGTAGAGGCTTTGTCTCATATGCATTTACTATAGGGTATGATCGAAGTTCATTGTTGAAGTTCTCATGGTGAATTCAAGATGAAGAACAACAATGAAAGCGTTGTTCTTTTGCTGGTTGTACCATGTATTTGTAGAGGCTTTGTCTCATATGCATTTACTTCATATCCTTTTTATTGATCATGTTCTTATTCTGGTGCTTATGTAATTAAGAGATCTGTTTGATTCCATCACGTTTCAGTTTTCTGTTCTCACAATGTCAATGAATATTGAAAAGCATGAAATGATCTTCAAATTGATAATCTATTTTTATTATTCTAACACTATCATTAACAAAGGAATTTACCCTCTCACAGTAGGTGTCTCTGTAGTATTTACTATGTTCGAAAACTCAATGTCTTTGTTATCCATAAGATATTTTACTACCTCCCAGCTTTCGTAGGTTACTTATGCTGTTATTTCCTACCTTTATGGTTCTTATCACAAATCATCTTCCCCTATCAGATGATTCTTTCATATTTCCTTTGTTGAAGGAATATCTATTTCTTTCTTTTTTTTTCTTTTTTAGGAAATATTGAATAAAACCAAGCAGTAACTCTCTCGTGCTTAGCTTCTAACTTAGCTAATTCTGGCCTTTTATTTGAGTTCTGTTGGTTATTTGTTCTACATCATTTAATTTAGATCTTTTTGGTTAATGGTCTTTCAAAATGTTTCAAATGATCTGCACATAATAGACGTTCTTCAACGTCGTCGGCATGATAGGTTCCATGCGAAGCCGTTTTAAGCAGCAAAGTAAAATATGAAATTTGAATTGCACCACACATATACCGCTGACATAAACGTAGGGACAAGAAAAAACGTAAAAAAAATACCCAGTTAAAACCGATAATCTTACAAAAATGCACACCAAAAAGATTATTATAAGGGATTCAAAAACACAGGAATATGTAGATACGTACAAATTGTGGACCGTAATAACATCTATCAATGAAGCTGTAATTACTCAGTTGAATATAAAGCATTAGTAGCTAATATTGGTTTGTATTTTACTTAATAACATGGGCAAAGTAAGGCCCTATCAAGTCAATTCGTAGATCCTCATCCACCAGCAACAAAAAATCTGGGGCGGGTGGGAGGGCTTTATTTTATATTTTTTACTGAATTTCACTAAAATTGATAGGAATTTAAAGAAAATTTCTGAATAATTGAAAATTTTAAAAAAGTGAGCTAAGAAAAAATGGGGCAGGTGGGGATCAGAATCTGTTAATTAATTTGATGCGGTCTAATTCCGATGATTAACCACTCAACACGAACTGTTTTGTTTTGTTATAATGAATACTTCCCCTTCTTCCAACTAATTAAAACAATAATTGTTAACAGATGTTTGTAAAAAGTAAAATACCTAAGTAACTACGAATTTAGTTTCTGTATAACTTTCTCGACAATTTTCGATATGTTCAGCCTTTGTTACTTTCGTCCCTTCAGAAATTCTATGGCCGTCACCACGACATCATAGATAGATATGAAATGTCAGTGACACAAATAAAAACTGACATTTTCAGCTAGATTCGCGTCTTCTCGACATTACCGGTTTTGACTTTACCCTGGATTGACCCACTGACAGTGTGACGGGTGCTGTGCACAGAGCAGGACATGCTTACCCTTCCGGAGCACCTGATGTCACTCTTGTTTATTGAGAGATCACACAGTTAGTGCTTTAGTTTTTTGTATTGTATATGTAATGTTCGCGTGTTTTGTGGGCATGTGGTGTCTTTGGTCTTCCGTCTTTTGGTGTTCTTGCTTTTGCCTTGTCTCTGGACTTTGATTTGTGTAATCTTGTGCTTTGTTCCTTCGGTATTCTACTGCCGTTGTTTCTTATGTGTCGCCAATGCAAATCAAATCAAATCATTTGGACGTCCATAAACCAAAATATGCCTAGAAGCTGATGAATGAGAGATTACCAATAGGAGCTTAATGGAAAAAGCAATACAGCTGAGGACAGAGCACGAGGGAGATAGTCCTTTGTTTGAGAAAAAAATCTTAAATCTTTACTGCAAGTTTTAAAATAAAATCGGTTTTCAGACTAGAACGGAAGTATTGGTATATGAGTTTGTGAATGCCCTCGGGGACTAACAGTCCACCAGAAGAGGCATCGACCTAGAAGTAATTGTTAACAAAATACAGAAGTTATTGCGAATTTAGTTCTGTATATGACCTTTTCGACAACTTATGTCTCTTTAGTAACTAACGTAAGTACAGAACACAAAATCTAAATAACTTGATATGGGCATTACTGTGAATTTAGTTACTGCAGATGAAAAGTTCGACAGTTTCTTTTCAGTGCATGAAAAATTATAAAAAAAGTTTTCATAAACAAATAACCCGTTTAATCTTATTTGATTGGAAGCCAATATCAGCATAAAACATTATTATACCCGAGTGCAATTTAATTTTCAATTAACTTAAACATGTAAAAGATCATCTTTTAATAAGTGTTTATTTTTATTTGCTACATTAGTTTTGATTGCATACATATGTATTGAATTCGAGTAGACCCTGAACGAAAGTTTGGGTCTTCAAAGTGATGTATCAAAAGACAGGTGATAAATCGGGATTATCTAAAGTCCATTGCCAATTTTTCTCAAAATTAGACCAAAATAGCACATCCTAATTAGACCAAAATAGCACATCCTAATTATGAAAAAATCCAAAATATTTTCTTAAAAAGAACAATTTGACAAAATATAACTTCTTATCTTTATAGAGGGTATATTTTACTTACAGTATGCATTGCCTCATCTGAGGAAAACGGAAGGAAATATTATTAACAACAGCAGTATGGCTGGTCATTGTGGTGTCGCGTTTAATTGTACATATACTGCTTGTAAGGTACGTATAAATAACATCAGTATGGCTGGACATTGTGGTGTCGCGTATTGTGGTACAAATACTGCTTCTATGGAACGCATCAAAAACAGCACTATGACTGAAAATTGTAGTAACGTGTATTGCTCTACATATGTTGCTTCGAAGGTGCGTATTAACAACAGCAGTATGACTGCTAAACATTGTGGTAATGCGTATTTCTGTACATATGCTGTTTGTAAGGTACGTATTAACAACAACAGTATGGCATGACATTTTGGAAACGCGTATTACTGTACATACCGTGCTTCTAAAGTACGTTTTAACAACGGCAGTATGACTGGACATAGTGGTGTGGCGTTTTGTGGTACATATGCTGCTTCTAAGGTACGTATTAACAACAACAGTATGAATTGACATTGTAGTGTGACGTATTATTGTACATACGGGGCTTTAAAAGTACGTATTAACAACAGCAGTATAGTTGGATATTGTTGTAACGCATATTGTTGTACATATGCTGCTTCTAAGATACGTATTAACATCGGCAGTATTGAAGAGCATATTGTTGTACATATGCTGCTTCTAAGATACGTATTAACATCGGCAGTATTGAAGAGCATTGTGGTAATGGGTACTGTTGTAGATATGCTGCTTCTAAGGTTCGTATTAACAACAGCAGTATAGCTGCCTATTGAGGTAGTGCGTATTGCTGTACATATGCTGCTTCTAAGGTGCATACTTACAACAGCAGTATGGCTTGACAATGTGATAATAAACACGTATTGCTGTTTATATGTTTCTTTTAAAGTATGTTTGAATTAAAAAACCTAATGCCTACGAAAACTTCAAAATTTTCAACAAGGGGCTTATATCTGTTGAAGAATGTGTTTAAGCCTTGATTAATCAGGCGGTCACGTAGGTAACTATGTGTAATGAAAAAGTCTTATTTTTTAGAATTTGTGCTAGCTTTCTCGAAGCTAATAATAAATTTTAGCAATGAGAAAACTATTGTCGTCAAACTCGTGATGTAAGTCCAAAAAGATATAGATCAAATGATTTCTATCGTTTCTTTTAACTCTACTACTGGGGATATCTTAATAGAATCCATTTAGGAAAAACTTCACCTTTATCATCATAACATTTTTATTAGTAATTATAAGTACACAACTATATACTAATTTATCGCAAACGTGAATTTTGATGTTAGTCTGTTAAATATAATCTCGTTATCACAAATCTTATTATATATGTTTATTTGTTTATTGGACCGGTATAGCAAACCCTCAAGGTAAAATATCAAGGTTAATGAGGGTTGCTACATGTATGATTTGACATCGCGTTACAATATTTCTATTTCAAAGATGAATCATAGACATCTCTGGGTAGATCCAGAGTTATTAACGGACTGATAAACAAGAACTGTGACATACTGTAATCGGACTTATAAATTAATGGAAGTGTGACAGGTACCGCGCTTGTAGCAGATCATGCTTATCCTTCTTGAGCACCTGACTATTCATCAAGTTTTTGTAGGAGTTTACACTGTTAGCACTTTAGCGTTATGGTGTTCTTGTTCATTTTTTTGTTTATTTGTTTTGTCTTTGTAACGCAGTTTAAATTCGTGTTCGATATGAATTACCGTGCTTTTCGTGTTTGTGATTTTAAGAATTTCCCCTTCAAGCTATTTGCTTCGGTATTCGTTTGCCAAGGTATATGACACATTTTCTAACAACGAATTTAACATTTCGAGTGATTAATATAGTGTTCGGATACATTTAAACGTCATAGATTTGACCACAAAGTCAAAGATCAATGTCACACAAAGACTTAGTGTTACCTGCAGCTTTTGAAAAAGGCAGGGTAAAGTTCTTCCTTCAGGGCACATGAAGCGCGATCAGTTACAATTTTAGGACACCTTTATAGTGAATGTTCATTTTTGCAATAAAGCAGAAAACATTGTAGTTTAACTTTAAACATACAGATGATGTATGCAATATTATAGAAATATAGTCTCTAACATTGTTTCCAGTTTATTACGTAAATTTCTCACATCGAAATAGTTAAATTTTCACATTTTAGTTCGAGGTTTATCCGAGAACTTTAAAATGTGAAAATTTAACTATCCAGCTGTGAGAAATTGTCGAAATAAACCGGGAAACAATGTTAGAGATTGTTTCTCTAATTTCCTACTCAATTTATTTGAAGTAAAGCGATAAATTGAGTTATCTTAGTCATAAAAATGCAAAAACCGTTTCGCTAGACAATGATGGAGGTGTTAATTTCATCAACATCCGGTTGCACTATTTCTAGAAACTGACACGAGACATTTACAAGATTGACCAATCGCGTACTGAGACCAATAATACACATGTTGATTATCATTTCGATAACCCATTAGTCAGGAGGTGTTTATATTTGCTAGAAATTAAAGAAAGCGCAATACAATACATCTGCAGTACGTCAAAATTATCTGACAAAGATAATGAACATCATACATCAATTTTTCAAGTTCCAATTAAAGTTACGACAAGGCGTCAAGGCACAGTGATTTTAAAAGGGGAAAGGCGCCAAAAATGAAAT
The DNA here is from genome assembly GCA_002080025.1 of Modiolus philippinarum. Lineage (NCBI taxonomy): Eukaryota > Metazoa > Mollusca > Bivalvia > Mytilida > Modiolidae > Modiolus > Modiolus philippinarum. The sequence continues at coordinate 47,244 of MJUU01012658.1, read as the reverse complement.
AAAAAAGGGCAGAGCGTCAATAGAAAACAACAGGGCGTCATACAACGCCCAAATCAGCTACAGGAAACACTTAATTACAGTTCAATTAAGTACGTGAAACATATAATGATGACCAACCCAAATTCTTAATATATCAAGTCTACGTCACAAGGTAATAAAATTAATGCCAAGTAGTTAGAAAAAACAGTTATACTTTAAACTTTTTAAAATATTTCAACTCATAGAAAATAACCTTCTGTCAACTTACCTATTACTTGATTCTAGGATTTTCATTGTTTCTAGATATCTGGTTTCCTATGCGTAAATCGACGAATGACATAACGGTCGTAAAGTTTTAAATAAAAAAAAATAATTCTTTAGGTTATCTAGATTTAAGTTGATTGGAATCTGGTGACTTTTCTTATGTAGGGAGCTGTGCATGCCATGACCAAAGCTTTGGCTATTGACGAAGCCAAATATAATGTCCGAGTAAATTCGTAAGTATTTTTAATTATAGGCTCAGAGACAGAGTTTGTACCGCTCACCTGACAAAATGTTAAAATACAGAAGATGAAACAATGGCAGTAGAATACCGAAGGAACAAGGGAGTGAAATTTACAAAAATCGAAGTCCAAAGGCATGACCAAAATGAGAACACAGAAATCATTTTACAAATTAATCCGCTAAGTGAACATGTGATCAAATGTGTTTCATGGGAATTGCAATTTCACATTGATATTCCACGTGATTGGTGTTCACAGTTCACCTATCAAACTGACAGAATTCAAACGAATATTCATGAAATGTAATTATTGTGTTTTGAATTTCACTAATGATCATGATGCTTGCCTTTTTGGTCAGATCTAGCATCTTTCTGCTGAATTATTTCGGAGGCTCTTCGCTCCATACTTGAAAAGGTAGCGTTATTATTACAGATTATTCCAATAGAAATGATGGTATATAGCTTGATACCAACGTAATCGCAAATTTATATTCTGCACATGAACAATTCATTAACTTATATATATATATAAAATCACATTGAGAAAATTTAGACCGTTAATTGCGGCAAAAGTTATAAAATCCCTGCAAACGTTTAGGGGTATATAAGAATCACCCTGTCTGTCTATTAATCCGTCCTTCTGCAAATATATCCTCGTTAGTGCAACTTTTTTGAAACCATTTGAAGGATTTTGATGAAAATTTACATAAGGAAGAACACTTTATGTACATGAAGGATTACAATTATTTTCTGACACAACACGTACTAATGGGAGATAATTTGATAAGTTTTTACATTTAGATCATATTGATTATTTGTTCTCTATCAGTTTTTACACATCTTTGTGTTCATGGTCTTCCAAACATTTAGATTTTATCTGCACTGAGGAGACAAAAGATGTCGAAATGCGCATATGCAGAAATTAAATTCACAGTTACTTCGGTATTTAGTTATTTGACTACTTTGACCTTTCTTTGTCCGAATAAGGCAATTCAACTTTTACTTTATTTTCAGGAAATGGGAGTGTGGGATTTCCTATAGCGGCTTTTTACAGAAGCCTCTAGTTTTAATCACAATCTTTTCAGAAATACCCAAAGGGGATCAAAACTCTACTTTTTAAGGTTGTATGGTGTTTGTAAGATCACTTAGACGTACTTGGAGATGCCTTGTAACTATTCTTATTGAAAGATTTTTCAGGATTTATGGAATTTAAAAAGGGGATTGTAAGAAATTTGAAAATTATGACCATTTGAAAACGTTCTTTTTAATAAAACAAACACAAAATTCATATAACAAATGATTGACAAGTTATTTTCATTCTGCAACAACAAATCTTGTACACGTAAAATTTGCTTAACCACTTAAGGTGTCTGCAGGGTATTAATTTCCTATTACATAATTTTGTGAAATTTTCTGTGTAGAAACACAATTGTCTTATTGTTCAAAATGTAAAATAAAATTTTGGGGTCACCGTGCATTTAAGCGCAAGAATTGAAATTGAAAATTTCAGGATTTTACATAAAAATGATAAGGAAAATGACTATATGAGAGGATGGCTTGAAAAATCTATTATTGATTTTGTTCATACTTTGCATGTGTTTTGAAAACATTATATAGTTTACGTATACAAAATAGAAATTAGGGGTCACCGTTGAAATAATAGAGATAAATTGCCGCATGTTAATTTTTCTAGTGATATCTTTGTTAATTTTAATTATCAAATTATCTCCCTTTCATATTTTCTGTGTTCTGTAAATCCAGCGACAGATTTAAAGCTCGTGTGTTTTAGTTCACATTTTTGTAATGGAAATGTTGTGAAAGTGATAAAGAATAAAAAATCTAAATAATTTGGAACTTTCTTTACATTTTATATAACTATTTTGCTAAATTTCTTAATGAATGAAACCAATATGAACAAGTATTAGAAAAAGATGGCGGAATAATACCACTCAGACACCTTAAGACTGCTTTGAAAATGGAAGGATAAATTGTTAATGTGTAAATGTGCTTATTGTTGACTATTATTGGCGACTTTAAGATGAAGAACATCAATAAAATCGTTGTTCCTTTGCTTGGTGTATCATGTATTTGTAGAGACTTTGTCTCATGTGCGTTTACTCCATATCCTTATATTGTTAATTACTATGCTGTCATTTTCATCTCTGTCCCCATTTCGACTTTGTAAATTTTGTAGGAGCTATGGGACATAGGAAAGGTACGGGCTTATATGTACACGCTTTTTCCTCGTAATTCCCTTTAAGGGAACCCATTTTCCGCATGCTGGATACATTATGTACTATTTATTTACCTTTAGGAGAAAAACCTTAATCACAGACTTTGCATGGGTAAATTTTACTCGCCGGGAAAAACGTTACATACGTTCAACAACAATCTAATAAAAAATAGCTACTTAATTATCATTTATCCAAAACTTTACCGTAGGTCAAAGTAAAGTTCACAGTGTTAGCAATCATGATATTTTCGAAAGCGCTTTATCATAATATGAAGTATCGATCATATTCTTTAAGTTGTTGAAAAAATGCTCTTAGTGTACACAATAAAACAGCTATCAACATAAAAAAATACTCAAAGAAACACAATAGACTTTTAAGGCAAAGTTCTTATAAATTTAAAATTGGAAGGCAAGGTCATGCTCCAAAGATTTGTCATCAGTTATGAACATCATTTCTACCTTTGGATACAGGCTAAGTTTTCTAAAAAAAATCCTGAAGAAAAGGTTTAGGTCACAATGTCTAAAACAATTTTTTCCCCATAAAGATCTTATCAAAAAGGAGTCAAGATTTGAAATAAGAAAATCCTAGGACTAAATAGCTGCCAGTGAATTGAGAGGTCAACTGTGCTCTAGGTTAAAAATACCTCATAAAAGTATCGATGTCATAATGTCTACAAACATGATACCTGAAATATTTGTGACATTAGGATGTCAGGTACAATGTACAACTTTGAACGTCCTAGCCCTAAATAATTAGTTTCTAGAATGCAGGCTGAAAGGTTTTTTTTTAATACGACCGCAAAAATTTTGTGGTCGTATAATGGTATGGTGCTGTCGTCGTCGGCGTCGTTGTCTGTAAACACTTTTGTTTTTGGCCAATAACTCAAGTTCAAGTTGATCAATCGTTATGAAATCGTTATGAATATTACAATGTTCCCTGGTTCTAAATGAAGGTATGGATTGGTTTTTGTCATTATGGCACCTTCCGTTTTTAAAATAGGGGCCAAAAGGGGCAAAATTGGGTGTTTTCACATATTTAGCTGTAAAACTTTTATTAATTATCGGATTTTGATGGGGTTTCTTTCAGTGTGCTCCTGAGGTAATTTCCAATCAGTAGTATGTCAACGGATTTCAAGTCACATGTACCGTTCATGAGATAAATGGGGTCAAAAAGGGTGAATTTGAAAATTTTTTTCTAAAATTTTTTGTCGGATTTTGATGCCGTTTTTTGCAATGGATTACTTATGAAAAATAAACATCGCGCTGCACCATCAGATTTTTGATAACTTGTTTCTTTCCCAAGTAATGAGGGGCTAAACGGGGCTAAAATTGCAAACATGCTGATTACATAAAATTTGTATTTTTCATGGGATTTCAATGGGATTTTTTTCTTTTGATTCCTCATGATATAAGCTTTCAGTAGTATCGAACAGATTTTGTGTAGATCTCACGATTTCCGAGCTACAAGGGGTCAAAGGGACCAAAATTGCAATTTCTCTAAATATGTGAAATCTTTATATTTCATCGGATTGCGATGGGATTTTTTTCTTTTGATTCTTCATGATATGGGTTTTCAGAGGTATGCCAGTGGATTTCGAGTAGCTCCTACCGTTTCCGAGCTACAAAGGGTGAAAGGGCCAAAATTGCATTTTTCGAAATATTAGAAATCTTTATTTTTCATCAGAATTTGATGGGATTTTTTTCTTTTGATTCCTCTTGATAAAAGCTTTTGCATTTCTTCTACGGATTTGGTGCAGCTCTAACCGATTCCAAGCTAAAAGGCGTCAAAGGGGCTGAAATTGCAATTTTCAAAATATGTAAAATCCTTTATTTTTAGTTGGATTTTAATGGGTTCGTTTCCTCGGATTCCTCTTATCATATTGTTAAAGTAGTATGTTGACCGTTGACCAATTTGACATACCTCTTACCATTTCCGATCTATATTAGGAATCATTAACGCTAATCTTTATATTTGCTTGTTTATATTAGTTTGTGTGCAGCTAATTACTGGGTCTAGTTCTTTAATGTGTCCATTTAATTACTGTATCAAGCTCTATACTGTGTCCTCATTCATTTTGAATAACTCTAGTTCAAGTTTCAGTGTTCGACATGCTGCGGTCGTATCATGCTGCGCTCGGCGTAGCCCTTTATTATTTAATAATTTTAAGGCAAAAAGACCTTCATGCAACAGTAATAGAAAGCACTCAATACTGTAATAGTGGAAATTTTCGCGTGGTGGTAATTTTCGCTTATTTCGCGTTTGGGAATTTTACGCGAATATAACCCCCACGCGAATACTTTTAATAACAAACGTTTTACAAACAAATTTGAAAGATCCGCGAACATANCCCCCCCCCCCCGCGAAAATAACCACGTTTACAGTATTAGAAAGTCTCATATCAAATATGAACATTCTAGTATTCAAGATTGTAGTTCAAGAAACAGTTTTTTTCTAACGGGCCATCACCGACAGAGGGATGTATCATATCTTAACAATTTCCATCGGAATCTTTACCTATTGAATATTGAAAATCTGGCTAAGTGAAACGGTCCAGTACCTGCACAAAAAAAAATAAAAAAAAATATCTAGGTACTAAAAAAAAAAATATATATCTAGGTACTGTATCTCATATACTTATATGTATTTTTTTAGCATGAAGGAGCACATTACCGATATCACTCCATTATCATTGCTTCTTTCAGTATATCACCTGGATCCATAATCACTCCATTAGCAGAGAATTTTTTTAAAACAACTGCCGATCCAGAGAAAACACGGCAAACATTTCGAAATCTGTCGGTAAGTTCTTTATCATTTTATCATTTTACGGCCTCCTAAAATAGTTCATAGGCTAAATAGAAGGAAACACCTACAATGGCCGAAAAACACAGTCACATGCCACAATTTACCAAGGAACTGCAAAAAAGGACAACAAAAACAAACCAAAACAAAAAATAAAACAACAAAAAAACAAACAAACAAATAAATAAAACACAAATGACAAAATGAAACAACGATAGTAACTCTGGACAACCGGACTTGGTGCCGGCACTAGCAAAAGCCAGTGATAGGGTTAAACAAGTTTATGGGTACAAAACACCCCTTTGAATTTAATGGTAACCAAGGGTAAAAAAGGAAAAAGGGAGAAGCTGCTATTTTTCATAATCAAGGATAATCAAAACTGTGTTTCATTTTTTATGCTTTCCGAGTTATTTTCACATTCTTAAAGACATCTATATGTTAACTGGCTGAAAAGTTTTGACGTTTTATTTTTAATTTTTCATTAACATTAAACCATTTTTTTTAAGTTCTACTTCAAAAAACATAACTTGAATGTTGGCAAGAAAACTGCATTTGTATACTTCTCGCTATTTGTCTAGCAAGCAGTGAAGCAGCAATCATACCAACAAAGGGAAGTTACTCCTCTTGCAAAATTACATTTTAAGAGTCAAATGCATAATGAATACTAGAAATCTTGTATCTTTATTAGAAAAGTCACCTTACACATACATGCTGGCATGACAAGGGATAAACATAATATAAGAAATGATAAAAATTAAAAGAACAGAAAAATATTTTAAAAAACGCAAAACCGAATTTAAAGTTGCAGTGTACTAAGTCAACCAATTTTGATGTACAATTCGTAGGTTTTAGGTCAGCGATAAAATCAGAGGACTTTTCCGCAACATTTCTGTATTTTTTTTGTAGGTTTTAGGTCGTGTAAGAACGCCAGAGGAACGTTTCATAGCACTTTTATATTGTGTTGGAGGTTTTAGGTCGTCAGGTAGCGCCAGGGGAACGTTTCATAATACTTGTATATTGTCTTGTGCATAGGTTTTAGGTCGACAAAGAACACCAGGGGGACGTTTCATTACACTTTAATATTGTATTGCAGGTTTTAGGTCGTTATGGAACGCCAGAGGAATGTGGAATGACATGTTTGTATCTTGCTGCAGACGCCACATTTTGTACAGGAACTGACATTCAGATGTCTGGAGGCGCTGACCTTAACTATGGTTTGAAAAATATGCACTTGCCGGACACATGGCCAACTTGTATTTTGAAGTAAACAATTAATGAACTGCTTGTCTTTAATATACAGTAAAGATCAGACTTATTGAAAGCATGGCATTCAGGTTGTGACAAAGGGTTTCCATGATTATTTACAGCATATCACATATAAAAAAATCGCCGGTTCAAGGCCGAACATCAATCGGATTTGCGCATATTAAAAATAATTTTCTCTATAGTTAAACAGCGAGATAGTTAAACACTGAGTTATGTTAGAGTGGTGTGGAAATCCAAAATCAGCATAAAATCAGTAGCACCGATAATTGGCTAATATGTACTTGCTATTCCTACGTACCTCTGTCTCTGTCCTTTTATTTCCTGATCTCGAAAAAAAAAATTGAGTCATAGTTCAATTCATTTGTTTCTTCATTGGGGATAATAACAACATTACCGAATAAAATTGTGAAGTTCCAAAGTCCATGAGGCAATGGTCCTGACTTGGTACTGGCATTTCAAACGAAACGTTGGGTGAAACCGGTTTAATGGGGCAAAAAACCTCCCCTTTCATTGTGTCCGGTAGCAACTCAAAAATTGCTGTTGAAAGGTCGTACACAGTAAAAGGAAATGATCATCTCACTGTTTAGTAAAGCAACATCTAATATCACAATCAAACAAATCTTACTTTTGTTGCAGTCTGTGTTTCGTACCTTCGTCCGATTTATTTCGTGTAACTTTATTCATGTCGGATTCTTTGAAGTATAGTTTTGTGAAAATAGGTTTTCTGCTGCTTTAGCGTTTGATTGATTGATTGAATATTGTTTAACGTCTATTGATAAATTATCACATTGGGGTATGGAAAGGGCCATGGGGCGGAGAATACTGACTGCAACTGGAAAAGAAGGGAAGATTTGGCATGTAGTCGATTACCTACGGACCACTCAAAAATATCTTTCTATAAGGGTTCTTTAACGTACAGGAGGCGTTGTATGTCTTCCAACGCGTTGTCCTGAGTTTACAACCCATCTAAAAATGGGTTGTTCACCTATTAAACCCGCACAACCACGATCGTCCAGTTTTGAAGGGTTGTACCAACCAGCCAGGAATACTGGGCCCTATTTATTTTCCCGTGGTTCCCTCTTCCCATTACTGTAAATAAGTTCGTATATATTACATGTATTATTATACAAATAGTTCATGGTCCGTATATTATTTTGGGAGTGAGATACCGGTCCATAAACTGCCATAGTGCCCGACGTGACATGCTAAATGATGAACAGCACTACATCCATGTATCCTTTTTATCATAATTACAATTATTTTGTCATGCAGGGTCGTCAACAAGCATGACATATCGTATAAAGTATTCGTACAAACACTGTTATCCGTTGTCCGACAAAGGGACCAATACACAACATATACACGATCACAGGGCACTCATCGAGTTGATTGTATAAACTTGGCAATTAAAATCGATTAAGCATGAATTCGCCTATTTATTCTTGTGTGTGATTATGTGTCTTTTGTGCTCGCCGACATTTAAACAGACCCCCCCCCCCCCCAAACACACAAGCAGTATACGTGTAGTATCTTCATCATTGAGATTTATTTTTATGGGAATTAGAATCAAGGAAATCAGACATTTTAGTTTGTTTTTATACTGACTGCAAACTGTAAATGGTAATTTCATAATGGCCAAAGTGGCTCTCAAAGGAATTTTGAAAGCTTCAATTTAAATAGTTATGTAGAAAGATGACCTTCCCGACATATAGTATCTCCTCAGTTAGTTCATTTAACAATCGAACATTTCAAAAAACCAAAATTTATCAAAATAAATGAAAGATTAAAAACTATTAAAACAATTCCTCAATAAAATCAACATCGTTATTTAAACAACCAATTTCAACTCATGGTATATTCTTTTGACATGATTAAATAAATTTCAGATTTTATTCAAAAGCAAAAATGACAAAAGTGTATAATTTTAATGTTAACTGACGTGTACAATTACTTGGAATGCACTTCTGTATTTTTTCATTATATTGGACTGAGCCCAATCAATATACTAAATATCGGACCCAATATACTATATAATGGATCGGCTTGGTAACCAAGACACATCGAGAAAAATATGGGTAAATTATAACATTTTATTATAAATCTAAATAGATAAAAGTAAAAGTACCGTCTCAAAGAATTAAAATGTAATATACGAGTCTAAACATTTATTAGTGACTAAAAGTAAGACATTTAGATAATTAACAATCCCCAGTAGTTTTTACGTCAACAATTAATGCAAGTCACACTTCTTGTATTGAAATATTATTTTGTAATGGATCCAATATATAAAAGTAAATGCATCTTTAAAAATAAAAAGTATACATATCTAAACATATATCAGTGACATAACTTAAGATATTATTATTATTTACAATCCACAAGTAGTAACTTTTACGTCAACATTTTTGCAAGTCACATTTGTTTAGTATTGGAATGCATTGCAACAGAAGGAACATTCAAAACCATTGTCTTTAGAAAAATGTTATATATTGTAAATCATTCTAAGTTTTTTACTTCTCTGTAACACAATCACGGTGTATTGCATTTTAATTGCAAACTTTATCAGGCAGGGCCAGTTTTAAGTGAGCCTTTTAAGGTGATCTTGATGCGTTAAGCCGTGATAAGTAATACAGAGTAATTAATTGAATTAATGTGCTTCGTAAGAAAAGGGGTGGTCTAGATGCCTGAGCGCGCAGCGCGAAGGCATTTTAACCACCCCTTTTCTTACGAAGCACTTTAATTCAATTAATTACTCTGAAACATACTTTAACTAACTTAAAGACCTCGAATATAAAAAAATATCGCCGAATATGAAAAATGAAAGAAATTATATATCTAAAACTAAATGCTGACATCCCGCCATTGAAATAGAATCGTCTACTCATGTTTATTTAAATCAGTCTATTTAGGCTACATATATCAATTAGTTAATGAATTTATTTTTTTGTTCTTCATACGAAAAAGTCTCTTTTTATATTGATCTTATTTCAGATATTTGTTTACTTTTATTAGATAAATACCGGTTAGACTGTATTTTAAAAATTACCCGAGTTATCGATCTGTTGTCACTTTAAATATATTTTCTTACATATGTCTGGTAACTTGCGACGGTAGCCGTGGCGAATTATGAAAGCCTTTTGATCACCTTGTTATTACAGAAATGTAGTGTAGGTTCAATCCTTGGACCGGGAAATTTTTCCCACATGAAACTTAAACTTCATCTAATATTTAGGTTAAACATAACAGGAGGTCAAAGTTAAGCATACGACAAATGAATGAATATGCATAAAAATTAATGAGGTAAATAATTCGGGGTAAGTAAATATTTTGAGGTAAATTATCAGTTAAAGTGTTTCAAAATCGAAAAAATCAAAGGAAAGACAAAAGAAAGATGGAATGGTCCAAGCCATTTACAAGAATTAAAGTGTCTTGAATAACAAAAAAAAATGCTCATAACAGGTCTTTAAAGTCATATATTTCTCTTATCGGTAATTCATAAAGGATAAATAGAACTTTTTAATCAATTGAAATAATTAGAAATTTACATTTTAGCATGGTCTGTAAATTGCTTATTACAATTACATAATAATAACTAATATGCATTCTTCATTCAACGTATGACACGTAAAAAATGTCAAAGAGTTCTTACGTATAGCAACGCGCACGTCACATCTTCACAGTGACCCGATAATTTTGTGTTCAAATTTTTTGAAGGGTTTATGTAAAAAATGGATAACAGGAAATACCTTCAATGGCTGAAAATTATAATTACATGCCACAATCCGCCATGGAATTACACATGAAGAACACGAATAAGACAAAAGACAAACGTAGACAACAATAGGAACTCGGGACAGCCGGACTTGGTACCGGCACTAGCAAAAGCAGCGGTGGGGTTAAATCGGTTTATGGGTACCCAAATCTCCCCTTTATCTGTCCCGTTCCCTAACCCTAACCCCAAAGTATAATAAACATACGAATAAAACCAAAAACAGGTAGACTACTGACTTCTTGACCACAATCTTGAAAGGAAAGAATAAAAACAATACGTATTTTTGAAAGATGGGTCAATGGATGCTCGCCACTTAATTGCCGGCTAGCTCAAAGAGCCTAGTCTGCTGGTAGAACACTGTTGCACAAAGGAAGAAAAATTAAATTCAAAACTTTCGAAGGGTATAACTGCATTATTTCGTTCGTTTTTGTCGGACATACCTCAGATATGTCAGAAATACGTAGAAAATGCCGCATATATGGCCACTAGATATATTTGTGAAGAAAATTCGGATACAGAACTCGTTTAGAATGAGGAAAGTGCAGCTTGATATAGAATGGTTAATTCACAAAATTGTAGTCCAAGTTTTGAATTGCTATGAAAAATACGTTATTGCTGCAGGCGAACTTGGAACGTTAAGTTTGAAAACATAATCTTTAGTTTTTTTATGTCCATATTAGTTACATTCTTTTATTTCTTTGCCTTAAATATCAGCAAAGTCACTTTAAAATTTCGAAATATTATCAGGGAATCACTTGAAATAGAGATCGCTATTTATCAGTCACATCTAAGCAGGAAATCACTAGAAATTGAGATGGAAACTCATCAGTTACCTTTAAGCAGGAAATCACTGGACATGAAACTAGTGACTTTTGAACTATGCATAAACAGGAAATCATCCGTCATGGTGGAATTGAATTATTGGTTACTTATAAAACCACTAGCAATAAGAGTCCTATTCTGACTTCTGAGCAGGAAATCATTCGACATGTGATCGGAAATCATCAGTTACCTCTATGCAAAAAATCATAGGGACATGACTGATAAGTCACCTTTTAGAAGGGAATAAATGTACTTGTGCTTTAAGCACGAAATCAGTAGATTATAGGATTAAGAAAGGGAGGGGGTCAAGAGTAATGAGCTATCTCTAGAATACGGCATATCAAAAACTACATAGCACGTAACTAAAGTTGGAAAGGGACATAAGAATTTCACTTAAAAAATGCACAAACAAAAAATTGCCCAATATAGTAAGTGAGAACCTAAATGTCAGTCAAAAGAACGAACGATCCATGGACAATGGCAACATCGGAAACACTAAGTAACAAGGACACGGCATGAGTACGGAACAAAAAAAAAAATGAAGACACACATACAAATAGACAACACGGACCCAATAAAGTCATAAGTGAGATCAGGTGCACCGGTAGAGTAAGCATCTCCTGCTTCTTATAAGGCATCCGACGTGTTAACTTTTTCTTTGTTTCATTTCGTATTTTGATACAATGATAAACGGAAAGGTTTTTATTACATTGACATTAACTTGTTCTATGCCTTGTGGTGAGCGTCTTTAGGCTAGTAATTTATTACGTCACCTCGCTCCAACATCTCTTCGAACTCGATGAGTTTTATTATTCCTTTGATAACGATATTTGCATACTCTACTTCTGTTTTTCCAATGCGAGATGCAATAGAAACATCTACAATTCCATCTTTTTCTTCACAAAACACTCCACCTTTACCACGTGCTTGAAGGCCCATCTTTTTCATTATTGATCCGAAATCCGATCGTGATGATAAATGAGGTATTTTCATGTGGCATCCTATTCGAATTCCTGTCCCGATATTTGATGGGCATGAGGAAATGAATCCAAGGCGACTATGAAACATAAACTCATTGCCAGTCTTTTTCAACTCTTCCCCTAACGCTTTTATATAGCAAACACACCTGGAAAATACTGCTTGTATATTTTGACCTTTCTCCATTGCAATGACTCGCACATGGTCTTCTTCATTTATCCACACAAATGTATTTGCCTCCCTGTTAATGAAAATACCACGAGCATCTGGCCAGTGTCGACAAATACCCGCTGAAAGGGTCATGATATTGTCTGGATTCTGAAAAAGAACTCCAGATGATTGTAGCGCTATTTCTTGTTCTATCGACATTCCGTCAGGTTTAGACGGATATGATCGAGATCCGTTCAGTGGGTAATAATCACCAGCCCAACAACCATTGTTATATTCAATTAATGCTTGAACTACCATCTTCTCAACTGACCTTCGTTCCTTGAATGTTATAGCAGCTGGCAGTCTAAATCCTTTGATGGATCGAACACATCGAATCCGACACGTTAACACGTACCTCCCAGACGGATCAATTGGAGCCTAGATTAGTTTTTCAATACTCATATCGGACTTTAACGTTTTATTGATAATATATCCATGGTGGCGCAAGTTGACAATGGGTTCAAATAAGTCACGAAATAATTGATAGCTCTCTTCGTCGCCGGCAACGATTCCACAATTTTCCAAATGTTCATGTCCAAGGTTATCAATTCCATCTTTTAAACATCTTGAAAAACTGATACCTAATTTAGTTTTCTTCTCTTTGAGTTTTCCGTACAACTCAGGCTTTGATCTTAAAACGTCCACCATGTAACTAAAGTGTCGAGATAAATCTGGTAAATCATCTGGAGGGGTTTCTACTGAAAATGTACATTTTTTCTCTGGGCAGATATATTCTTTATCACCCAGTCCAAGTTGTATCCACAATGGAAAGTTAAGTGCGGTTGGTGAAAGGTTGTTTGGAGGGTAACTACTTGGTACGTCAGACATCGTATAATCTTAAAGAAAAGTACTAAATTATATAATAAAAACAATTTATCACCTGCAAAATGTGTGATAAAGGCTGTAAGATTTTTATCAAATTATTATCTTAATTTCTTTATTGAAAAGCACAATTTTACTCCCTTGGGAGTTGATGGCAATACATATAATTACAGTACAAAATAAACAAATATACAAGACATTTCGAACATAGCACATAAAATAAAGTAAAGAATCATGCAGCTATAGAGTCCACTTTCCTCAGTATTAAAGATCATTCATCTAATGATATATTGAAGGTATTGGAAGTTATTTATTTTAATCAAGCTTGCTGATATTTTATTACGACCTGTATAACTACTCAGTTTCTCTGTGCACACGTATAAAATCGAGTTTTTACACTTCAGTATTTTGCTATCTTCTCCCTTTTGTCATTTAGACTTTGATTTGTTACACTATTTTGTTTATTTTGCCTTTTAAATCTGGCCTACTATACCATTTGTATTTTGTTTATAAATCATTTAAATCATGCGTCTTTATCCTTTATCCTGACAAATATTAATATTTCTTATTTTCAATTATCCTTTAATATTCAAAAATCTTCAGTACTCATCTTCAAATCACAAATAGCTAATGATATTAAATAGTATCAGTTGTGAAATTCAAGATTTATTTAAAATATTAGACTTCAGTGTTGAGTATATATCAAAACTTTTCAAATCTTAAAAAGTGAAGATTTTGGGTTTCAGATGTTTCAGATTTGCAATTAGAGTGACAAATTCCTAGCTCTTTATAATTTATAATAATTATGCTGCCTGTTCCTTGTACACAATCTATACACTGGTTATATTACAACCATGTTGTCAGATTTCACGATATATTCTTTGTATATTGTAGAAAATACCCGATTTGGCTTTATCAATCTTGATGACAGAAAGGGATAATCTTGATGACAGAAAGGGATGGATGGTCGGGGGTTCCCCCCTTTTTTATACAGAAATAGGGTTTGAGACATCCATGGTGTTCCAGTTGTTGCAATTGGAGCCATAAAAGTTCAACTGTATTTAATTTTTGTAAAATATGGGTTTCATCCACTAGCTTAAGACACTAGTACTTTTGTCGGGAAACGGATGACAGTGATTGTAAGAGCACTTTGCCAGTTTAATAAATGTTTGTTGACAACCCCGCATTCATGACCGGGGAAGACATGGATGTAGCGTTGTTCGAAAATTAGCAAAGAATTCCGCTCAAACCGGTGCTAGGGGCCGTCTTGAACTTATTATGAGGTATGAGCAAAGCTCATTGTTGGAGGCCTCATGGTGACTTCAAGATGAAGAACAACAATTAAAGCGTTGTTCCTTTGCTTGTTTTACCATGTATTTGTAGAGACTTTGTCTCATGTACATTTACTCCATATCGTTTCATTCACATTGCACTGCAAAATATCTTAACTTTAAAAAGATTGTCAGATTTTTATTAGGCTCGATCTACCTAAAAGCTGTAGGATGAATATTTTTTTTATCTTACCTTAACTCTGTTTCATGATTCATTCTTACTTCATCGTCCTATCGGACGACATGTGGATTTGCTATTAAAACAAATAAAAAATGGAAATCAACGTGTTTCTGCATAACCAATACAATATAGCTTACATAAAATGATGCATGTTGTGAAATGACATTATAATTTGGCTTTGTTATTGAGAATCTATTGGTAGTTTATTCTGTATCAGCTTTTACACATATTTCGGTATATAGATTTCCAAATGTTTTGACTTGATCTTCATGCGCATATGCAGAAAGTAAATTTACAGTAAAATCAGTATTTTTTTATTCATGACCACTAAGTAGACCGAAACTGTACTATGTTAAATCTGTCACAAGATGCTTAAATTTCGCCAAAAAATCCGACAAAACATTTACTGGTTTGTCGCAAGGCAAAATCCAATATTGATATAATATTTGCCTTGACTATAATGTTATACATATGATCAAAAACGTCTGAAGATTTTGGCAGTGAAATTTCTTTACATCATTGAATTCAATTCAGTTTGACTCGACGAGTGAAAAAGGCTTTAATCATGATAAACGTGTAAAGCAGTCATAAAAAAATCTTCTCTGAGTTATATGAAGACTTTCAAATATTTTTTTTACCAAACATCATTATATTAACAGGTCAAAAGAAAACGATAATCATCTATATGTCCGCATTGGAGTTAGATGCTAAAACGTTTCACAGTATTGAACATGACTTTGACTCGAATCTCTTAATGGAAGTCCTTTAAAAATCCCCAAGCCGATTGTTCTTGCATATCATCGTATTCTTTGTAAAGCAGCTGCCGATACCCGATTTTAAGGTCAAGGTTCGGTAAAACATCGAATTCACAGATTTTCCTAGCAATTCAGCTGTTGGTTAAGCTTAAAATACTAGGACAAAATATATTGAAAAGGCATTGGTCACCAAATTTGTTTCAGCAGAAAATAGGATTGAAAATTGAACAATGAAATCGCTAAAAATACAAGAATTATATTGATAATTTTTAAAATAAAACTACCATTACTGATAAAAAAGCAGTCATATCAAAAATGATTTCATACATTTTTTTCTTCAGCACATATTTTAAAGATCTGTGGATTAAAATGATGCAAATTGATCATAGAATCACCGACGCCATTTTCTTTTTCGTTTTTTTCTAAATAATTACCTAATTTATTAAACAAAGATACTACATTAACCCATCTGCTACAGCTTTAACAGCTTGGTACCCTGAGAAATTAATACTCAATATGAACAGGGTATCATACGAGTAAGACATCAGTGTTAGTTTTGCAGAGAATTATAAAATTTTACATATGAAATCAAATTTGTTTATCTTTATTTCTCTTTTAGAAACAAAATATATATTCTTTGACCTCTCATTAAGAAAAAAAATCGTTAACCTTTAAAAAGAAACACAAAGCATTTGACATTTTTCTATATGAGATTAAACACTTTTTTCATGAACCTGTAAGCTGTCCTTTGTATAAACAAAATAATCGTGCATCAGTACACGTTGTTAACTAACGATTGTGTTATTTATTTTGGGGTAATGTAAATTTCTTAGTGGTAAGTTCAAAGATTATTTAATCATTTTCAATATGAATTATTATCGAGAAGTAATGACAGTACAGTAAATACAATAAAATGGATACCAGGAAATATCTATAATGGCTGAAAATTACAATTACATGCTACAATCTGCTACGTAGCTGCACAAGAAAAAAGACAAACGTAGACAACGATAGGAACTCGGGATAGCTCGACTTGGTACCGGCACTAGCAATAGCTTTCTGTTGAAAAGAAATATTTTTGCACAATCTGAAAATATTTCAGGCAATTTTGTACCAATGAATTGTGGCATTTCAATTCAGTTCTTAACTAAAATTTCTACGGAGGAGATATACAGGGGTAACATACATAAATAATATGATCAATCTTGTTACATATTGATTTTTGCTTCCGGTTTACACGCTCCGTTTCCTAACGTACATATCAAAATAATGTAGTGAAGTAATTTTAATTTTACTTTTTTATTGATAGTTACTATTCAGTGTAGATCAAGCGAATTCAAAATGTAATATACCTATAACTAACATTTTTAGATTGATTCACAAATCTAAACAATTTTGATTTGGCAGTTTCATGTTGATAATTGTGACGTAGAATCTTACTTATTTACACGCTTTTACATACATGTAATATAATATACATACCCTCAGGCGACATCAAGATGTAGACAGGAATAAAAGCCCTGTCCTTGGTAAACTGGATTTTTCTGTGTATCCTGTGCATTTTTTGTCACATGTACATTCACTCTATATCCTTGTATATTTTTCTATACAGAAGTACAAAAAGTCATATACCCGTACATTTTTTTATACTTTTACATGCGTTCGCATACGTTTACTGTCTTTACGTAGTCTTCGATCATAAGTGTACAGGTACTCCAAAAAAGATAAACAAAACATAATGCTTAGTGGCCAAATATGAAATACGTATTTAAAGTGATGAGGTAAGTCATATTTGGGGGGGGGGGGTGACAACACAACCAAATGGTAGTAAAATGAATAAGACATTTAAGATCTTATTATATTGAGTTTCAATAAAAAAAATCTCTGTAATAACATGATATTTAAAAGTTATTGAGAACCGAACCGTCAGTCAAAAGAACGAATAATCCATGGACAATAGCAACATTGAAAACACTAAGAAACAAGGACACCACATGGGTACGGGACAAAAAAGATATGTTAGTTCATTGTGTGCAGCATGTAACTTGTTTTAACGTTTTAAATACGTTTTTTGAAAAAAAAAGAATGAGTGCCGGAGTACGAGGATGTTTGGACTAAAAGGCAAGCAAATATCCTCAAGTTGGCCGTAAATGTTTACTTTATTTACTTTTGGCATTCATTATATAGGTAAATCAGTTACCTGGATGCATCTTTGTTGATGACAGTTGATCATAAATTTTGAGGAACAATGATTTTTTTATTAATACTGAGAAAGAAAGGCCTATAGTGCTCTACCGAAGTAAATATAGGTTATTTAAAGTAGGATACTGGAACGACCAGCCGACCATAACACAAAGGATATATACCTGCACCCTTCAGCGCCAAATATCTCTAAATCTAACAGATGATTTTGATGATTTTTATTTTTTTTTAATTAAGAAAAAAAATTGGACATCCTTCTTGAAAAGCATTGCATAGTTAATAGATATACATTAGAACGTATTGAGAATGGGAAAATTTTGTAATTAGAATAAAAGCAATTATCCATACCTGCACCCTTTGAAACCTCAAAGCTCGAAATCTAACCAATGATTTTTTTTATTCTTGCTGTAAATGAAACGCATATAGTGCTCTACCGAAATAACTATAGGTTATTTGAAGCAGGATATAGTGTCAGTCGATCCTAACACAAAAGTGCAATAATACCCATGTATATCAGTCTTGAACTTACTATGAGGTAAAAATGTTTACTCTTTGTTGGAGGCCTCATGGTGACTTCAAGATGAAGAACAACAAGGAAAGCATTGTTTAGAATTTATCTGCACTGAAGAGACATGAGTTGTCGAAATGCGCATATGCAGAATTTAAATTTACAGTAACTTCGGTATTAAGTCATTTGCTTAATCTTACCATGTATTTATAGGAATTTTTTCCCATGAAAAACTCCATATCATTTTATTTGTTTATATACGTATATATGGAATAAACATTACCTTTTTCTCTGGCACCTCATGTCTCTAAATCTTACCAATGAATATTTTTTTATCAAAGAAGAGCATTAGGCATCCTTTCTGAAAAGCGTTACATATGAAAAAGAAAGGAAATGGGGTAAATGTCAAGGAGACAACATCTCATACCCATGTTAGAACGACCCAAAACAAAGCATCTAGGGGTCATCGTACGGTCTTCAACACAGTGAGGAACCTCCCACCATATAGCAAGCCCTAAATGGCCCAAAAAGGTAAAAAAAGTGAATAAATCAATAGAAACAAACCACATCCAATAACCCAAATATCAAGGAACTAAAATTTTATAAGAAGACAAGGACAAACCAATGACCAACAAATTCCTGACTTGGGACAGGCGCAAAAATTGTGGTGGGGTTAAACTCCTTTTCTTGGATCCAAACCCACCCCTATATGTGGTGAATGGCTAAAAAAAAATCAAACTAGAAAAAATCCAACTTTTTATTTCGTTTTACTTAGGTAGTTCACTTACTTGTAAAAAAACTTATCAAAGCTCTGGTGTAAATTACTTTTGGAGTGTGAAAAATTCTATTGAAGTTTTAGATAAACTACAATTAATTTGAAGACGAGTCTCATCCATCGACAGTTATGGTTTTTCTACACTTTATACAACCCTTCCAAATAATTTGATAAAATCCAAATTGTGACAACGTATTAAATTGTCTTTAAAATTTTCTGTTCTGCAGTTCTTTGTTCAAACAAAAAGCAAGGATTCTTCTCTAATCTTACCCAAAATAATCAGTGTACCTGGACATGTGATGATATGATAAATTCACTCAATCTGTAGGTGACAAGTATTTAAAATTACTGAAAATATAGGTACTAATATAAAGTACACGTAATTTACTTAATAAGAAAAGTTTAAAATGTAAGGATAATTATCATTCTTTTCTTTAATACTTCATGTTGATCAGCACTTATTATAAAACCAAAACTCTCTTATTTTTAGTAACAAGGGAAATACTTTTTTATGAATTTTACGTAATCGCGAAAATGAAAACCACCAAAATGTTTTGTATACATTTTCTCTTGAAAACCGCTAAATTTTACACCCGTCAAAATAACCCGCTTTACGGTATAAGACCAAAATCAAAATATCAGCAAGAGGTGATAGAGTACACATAACCAAAATAGCATTAGAGCAAGCAACTGTCATTTCGACAACTTATGTCTCATCAGTGCAGATAAAAATCAAACCTTTGAAGTAAGTGAGAACCGAACCGTCAGTCTAAAAAGAACAATCCAAGGACAATGGCAACGTCGGAAAAACAAAAAAACGAAGACATAACATGGGCATGACACAGAAAAGAAAATGAAGACACGCACATATACAAAAATGAACAACACGGACCCAATAAAAACCATGGGTGAGATCAGGTGCACCGGTAGAGTAAGGACCGTAAATCCAAAAACATAAGAGAGCCTACAGGAAGTAAGTTACCAAAAGTGCCTGAAGATGAGGCTAAAATCAGCAAAGGACAAAACTTTGCGCGAGTTAGATATTTCTTAGTTTGATCGAGTAAAAAGATCCAATTCAGCGAATTGTAATGGCATGTAGCATATATTCAAATCAAGAATGATAATGTATCGGTAAGGTGAGGTGCAAAGGTAGAATATATGATTCCGAATGCCAACAGTGATGAATGTCATCATTTTAAACATGTTTACATAGGAAAATTCAACAAGGTCTACGGCTGGATTTGAACCTCTACTTTATTGTCATCTATGGAATCACTACGTCCACTCGGTCACCTAGGCTATATAAAGCTTTCGGTAACCGGGTTATTGCTCCTCGTAGGCAGTATATAGTTAAACTATGTGTTTATCTATATATTTTTGAACTGTCTACGACCTGTAGCAAATTTGCAAATGGCAATTGCTGTTGAGTTGCTAGCGGACACCACCGCAACGGAAAGGGAGGTTTGGCACGCCATAAAACCGGTTTAACCCACCATTCTTTTGAAATGCCAGTACTAAGTCAGGACCATTGCATCGACAATTTTGCCTGTGGTTTCCAACTGATTTTTCTTTTTGTCTCATGGACTTCGGCTCTTGACCACTCTGTTAGGTA
>MJUU01012658.1:0-16225 GCA_002080025.1 Modiolus philippinarum | reverse complement strand
GTAGCCCGACAAAAGACAAAAATAAGGACAAAAACAACATCGATAGACAACACGGGGCACATCGAAATAGATGTAGGCAAACCTTGCAGTGTAACTTTGGTTGAAAGGGCAAAAATAGTCGTGTGTACAGATTATAACATTTTAGTAAAAACAATGAAAATATTGAACAGCCAAATTGAAAAAATAAATGAATTAGTAAACCTATGAGAAATTCTCACACGAACAAACACACCATAACTGTAATATTATAAGAGCATCCATCTCAAGCACAGGGAGACTTTCTACGGACTGCACGCAGCACGAGAGACAAACTCTGCAGCAAATAGGAAAAATGAAAGGATATGGAGTGAATGTACATGTGACAAAAACGCACACGATACATAGAAAACTCCAGTTTATCAAGGACAGGGCTTTTATTCCTGTCTACATCTTGATGTCGCCTGAGGGTCTTCAACTAGAGGTGAACAATATTCAGAGAAAATCATGCAATATGTGAAAAATGGTTCGGAAGGGGGGTCAGATATTTTCATAAAAGGGGAAATATTTTCAGAGTGGTATATCAGAAGTATAAAAAATACTTAATTAATGGTTTAGCATTGTGCTATTTATAGTAACAGAAGATAATGCATTACACACCAAAACTGGCCAAAAATTGGCTAAAATATGACTATTTTCAAGATACACAAAAAATTCAAGGACAACTTCCTGATGACAATTAGGACATTATTCTAAGAAGATAAGATGATGATAATGACACCAAATAACCTTATTTTGGCGAATTTCATCTGTGGGTTGTATGTGATAAATGAGGGTATTTTTACTATATAACGAGAAATTGCCACTTTCCGGCAAGTTTGGTTGTCATTATCTCCTTAGGTAGGATAATTGATGGTTTGATACTTGAGTGACATAAAACCAATGGTCTGTGCTACTTGTTAAATAAATGTGACGCTTGGCTATCAAAGGGAACTATATTTTAAATATAGTCAAATACAGCTCCAGTCTACATGAGTGTGAACAAATTCTGCCATAAAAGATTGTGAAACAAAATCATTAAAATGCTTCTTTTTTATAATATTTGAATTCATATAAACATTATTAACTATTATCAAGCATAGGAACACTTCACTCCATCTTAATCTTTTGAAAAACAAAGAAAAGTGGGAGATACAGCTTGATGGACAAAATTTGTAGAGTTATCTCCCCTTTAAGAAATTTTCTGTGCGTGAGGCAAAATAATTATAGATCAACATGGCAGCTCCCATGAAGATTGTAGGGGGGGCGCTTCACTATATCAATACGCCTAATTTTGACAGAGTACGAAAATAGTACTTTTAAAAATAGTGCCTTTTAATTTGTAGCGACCCCGGCCAATTGGTACACGTTATAATCGACACGAGCATAGAATATTACTAGGTGAATGATGGAGAGCAAAGAACAGTTGAGAGAACATGCATAAATCGCATAACAAGCTAGAACGGATCGAATGAAGTACGACCAAAAAACCGAAAATTCTCTGTTGCTACTATGTACAAAATTAACCGGAACGTTTCAATTGAATTTAATTTTCTCATTTGGTACACAACATATGGTTTAAATGTATTTATTGTATCGTGCTGGTGATCTTTTAACTGAAAAACAAGTTCCCGCACCTGGGAAAATTCATTTCTATTTTATTTGAATTTTTGAAATCACGGAATTTAACATAGGAGTCAATGGGAGACTGTAATAGTGGTGTGCCTCCTGTAATGCTTTGAAATGTTTGACAACAGTGAAACGACAAGATACAACGACAGTAAAACAGAATAGCAAATTTTTGATGTAACAAGCACACGGACATGCATCAATCGGGTTTGAGCAGAGATAGAGAATGCTATCATACACACAATCTCGGGAAAAGTTGAATACTTTATTGAAAAAATTGAATGATTTATTTTTGGTACTCTGGTGTAACGTGCCTCAGAAACGCTGTCGCTGGTACATCTAGTGCAGTTATTTGGAAAGAATAGATTCCCTGCAGAGCACTATGAAAACAAATCTTAACCAGACAGAGGAGCAACAACTGTAAGAGTATCATACAACACACAGCAAAGACAGCTAGAGATCAGATGGAGCAGGTAGTTTTCGGTTGTTAAGGTAGATCAGTAGTCTTCCGCCATTTTGAATTCGTTATTTATGTTGTTGTGGTATTATCTGCTTTTTAAATATGCAAATATTTTTATTTGTAATAAATCAATCAATATTATATTCATTATACAATATACAAAGGACCTACATGGAGTTGAATTTACATGTCTTTATCTAATTAGACGAGGCATGGTAACTTGATAATTAAATAAGTTGGAACAGGATATTTGAAAAAGGGAGATAATCTGATAAAAATATTTTACATAGATATCACTATGAAAATTCACATTTTATAAATTTTATGGAAAACAAAGTCGGTGACCCCCATTTTTCTTTTTATTTTTTGAAAGTATGTTCAAAGGGCTAACACATGAATAAAGTAGCAAAAAATCTATGGAATAATTTTAAAGAAATCAACAATATACCTGTTTTTCCCTATATATTCATTAGAAATATTTTATTATTTTGATATCAGTTATTTTAAAAACAAGCACGGTGACCCCCCTTTTTTATTTATTTATTTCAATGCTAATATAATAAGGAAACTTTCCTGAGAAAATAAAGAAAATCTATGGAAAAAATTTTGGACTACCCATCTACCTTAATAGTACTTATTACCATTCATTAATTTCACATTAAGGTGATAGTTACACTTTTTCAAATGATGTATATTGAAATGTGTTCTTACCCTTTTTATTGGATATTCACAAAATAATTGAATCTGAGCAATACTATACAAACAGACATGTTCTTGTGGTAACATTTACATTGAAAGAAAAATTCCCTGTTTATGGGTACATTTATTTAATGAAACTGTATAAATTTGCTTAGAATATAATTTGAAAAGAATTAAAGGTCTTCAAATATGGTGGCACAGAAAATTAAAATAACAATTGTGTTATTATGAAATTGATGAACACGGTGCAAAAACAGCAGTGAAAGTGAAGTAATATGTCTAGGTAGGAAAAATGGGGTACTGGCTGTGATTATTAAACCGTAGAGACACAACAATATCTTACTATAAATACAATTTATTCATAGTTTGCAAATGTACGTATACAATTCTAATATGACGGCCTTCAGTCGCTTTGTATCAAAACCCGTGGTAAAAATAATACATGTATATACTTCTGGGTAACGCCATAATAAGTGACAGAACTTTTGGATTATGACTTTTCATATTATTTGATTCTAATGCTGCTTATGAGAGGTTACTCCTTGAAACACATGTACAGCATAACAAAATTTACTGTATTTTTGCAACTTGGGTATTTTTGTATTTCGATATAAATAGACAATTTTGCATCAGTTTTTGCAATGTCACAGATCAACTAACGGCATAAAATGGTGTTTTACTCATGTGTTCCAGGACGAATTCTTCTAATCGCAACTAAATGAGTTTCCTATTATAATCTTACATTATTTTTTCCACAGGCTTTCATTGATGGTGATATTTTACCCCTCATTGGTCGCTCGGGGTAAAATATTCGCCACAAAGTGCCAGCCCTGTGGTAAAAAAAAATATAAATATATGGCTACTGTTAATTATTTTTTAAATTAAAAAAAAAATGCATAATACATATAACATTGTTTCGTTCTGGTTAACTGTTCTTTTTTCATAATGTACATTTGTTTAAATTTAAAGTACGTATTCATATTACAAAAGTAACATGTTTTATGATTTTATTTTCAAACCAAATTGAAATGTATCAACATGATCAACTACATGAGCTATACATGTAGTTATGCAACTGCCCTAATCAGTCAAAAACTGGTACAGTGAAACCTGTCTAAACCGAACCCCTTCTTGACTGAAGATTTTGTTCGGTTTAGACATGTGTTCGGTTTACACAGGTTCAAAATATATAGAAATTGATACAAAGGGTCTTCACATCATGTTTGGTTTAGACAGGTTTTCGGTTTAGTCAGGGTTCGGTTTAGACAGATTTCACTGTATCAAATCAACCATAACTTCAAAATAGAATAAAAAGTTATCTAAAGAATCATAGTCATGTGATCACTCTGTCTTAGATACATGTAATCATACATTATTGATTTCTGAAATTAAATGCGCCTTTTCACAATACGATAACCTTCACAAAGATGGCAAAACTATTGAAATGGGAAAGTATGCACATCTACACTTTATGACCAACAATTGGTATAGGTAGAAACCTAATTTTTAGATACATGTATTGTAAATTTGTAACTCTAAAAGAGTTTGTTTACTGGCAATGGCAATCACCTGAGTAAATGATGTACTACACGTATATAAATGAACTCAAATTATCTTCAGTTACTTGCCCTCCACTTGCTAGAGGTATCAGTTAAAATACCCGGATGTACATGTATATTAAATACTGCAATGGGTATATTCTGTTGTAATTTATTTTCAGATAAACGAGTCTTTCCTAGAAAATCAAGCTGTAAAAGGGATACCAATCTGCTAAACATGCTCCAGCAAATGAAGAAACAAGATAAGGCTTTTCATTTACAGACAGGATGATTTACCATGCACTTTTTGTCCAGATACCTTATGCAACACAACCTTCAGAAATTAGACTTGTATTTCCTTCAAACTACCCGAACACTGATAAAAGCAAACTAGTGTGCCGATTAAATATGACCATCAAAACTTATGAATTTAGTAAATTGCAGTTTAGTTTCATTATCATATTACATGTTTATTATATGTTTTAGTGAGACAGTTTAAGCTACAGATATTATTCTGCAACAAAGCAAACAAAGTTTCGCTTTGACAAATAAGATAATGACTTCATCTCTAAAAAAAATATCATTGTGGACTATATAAAATATATCTGATTCATCCAAAATAATCTTTAATGTTTGATTAAAACTTGATTAAACAACTAGCTTAATATTACTTTCTAGGTTTTAGGACTCTCTATTTGCAAATACATGTAGCTGGAAGTATAATTAGAACAAGGTTATGTTTATTCAATCGCAAAAAAATGAGGTCGTATAATGGTATGGTACAGTCATCGTCATTGTGGTTGTTGTCTGTAGACACTTTTCATCAGATAAATAGGGCATCTCAAAATTATATTTTTTAAAAAAAATTTTTGGTCCAATTTTGATGCAAGTTTTTGCAATGAATTCCTAATGAAAAAATATCATGGTGCTCAATTAACCATCCGATTTCTGATAACTCCTTTCAGGGGCCAAAACTGCAAATGGGCAGATTACCTTTTTTTCGTCGGATTTAGATGGAACCTTTTTCTTTTTTATTCCTCTTGTTGCAAACTTTCAGTAATATATCAACTAATTTAGCATAGCTCTTACTGTTTCTGAGCTAAAGGGGGTTAAAGGTGCCAAAATTGCATTTTTTCAAGATGTGTAAAATTTTTGTTTTTAGCGGATTTCAGTTGGGCGTGTCTTTTTGAATTTCTCTTGACATAGCAGTAGTATGCTAACAGATTTGGCGTAGCCTTTACCGTTTCTAAGCTAAAAGATGCCAAACGTGGTTAAAATTAAAATGTGCAAATAAGCTAAGAATTTCACTTCAATGGGATTTTTACTTTGCATTCCTCTTGATGTAAGCTTTCAGGCGTGAGCCAACAGATTTTGCGTAGCTTTTATGGTTCCAGAGCTATAATGGATCAAAAGAACTAATTTCTATTTTCCCTAGTTTGTGTCTTACTAATTACTGTGTCAAACTCTTTACTGTGTCCACATTCACTTTAACACATGTTTATATTACACTTGTTCAAATTTCAGTGGTCAACATGCTTCGGTCGTATGATGCTGTGCTCCCCGCAGCCCTTTATTGTTCATATGAAATATAAATACTACATGTACACATTCCTGTTGAGGCTCTGGGTATATATTGAACAGCTTTATATATTTATATAAAAATAGACATTCATTAATTTTGTATTACCCCGGAAAAAGAAGTTTGTCGGAATAAAGGATTCACCCTGTATGTCCGTCTGTTTGCATTTTCTGCACATGTCCTCCTGAACGGCTCATTGGATTTTGATGAAATGTTACATAGTTGTAGTATATATATACTGCAGATGTGCACTAAGTAATATGGCAGCTATTTGAAATTTGAAAGGTGGGATAATTCGTCAAATTGTATATTTTTTAATGAAAAAAGAGGGTACCTTGTCTTTTTTGCATATCCTCTTAAAATGACTCATTGGATTTTGATGAAATGTTTCACAGTTTTAGTATATATAACCTGCAAATATGCAAAAGATAATGTGGATGCTGATCAAAATTTAAATGGAGAAACGGGGAGATAACTTGTCAAAATATATATTTTTCAATAAAAAAAGCGGGACAGGAGGTACTTTGTCTGTCCATGCCCTCCTAAATAGATTATTAGATTTTGATGTAATGTTGCACAGTTATAACATTTAACCTGAAGATGTGTATGAAGTAATACGGTTGGTGTTTAAAATTTGCAAGGGGAGATAATTAAAACTCAACATTTTGGAAAATATAAATTTGGGGTGCGGGGTATCCTTTTGTGGCTTTGCTATAGTCATCTCTAGTTTAATTTGGTAAATTTTCATTTCTATTCTCCTCTGTTAATGTTTGTCTGCACTACCCACAGAATATCTTCAGATTTATTATTTAACAGTCATTATTGTATAAGATTATATATTTCCTTTTTTTCCTCCAATAGCTCTCATGGTACATGAGTTAATGTTGACCTCAAAACAATATTTATTTTTAGCCGAGTGCCATACTCTCATATAAGCTTGCCAAATGATGTAATTTTCTAGGAAAGGAAAGAAAATCCCAATACATGTCCTACCTTAGGAGAAACAGTTGACCAAATTTGGGCAAAGTTCATAAAAAAAATCAAAGTTGTTATACATTTGACATTTAACGCAACCCCAAATATTTTTGGCAATGTGCCAACTGACTCAAAATAAAATCCATAAGTTTGTGTTGTTTTTCATTAAAAAGGCACTGATATAGATGGCGCTGTGTACAGACTTTATACTTTGGAATATATTGAAAAAAAAATGGGAATGAAGTTAGTTCATACTGTGTGTCCAGCAGACAAAACATTTTGGAATTTGCTAAAAAGGGCTTCCGAACCATATTGCATGGTTTTCTCTGAGACAGACACTTAATGGCTTGTAGGCTTGGGTACCCATAACCGGTTTAACCCTTCCATTGGCTTTTTGTTAGTGTAGGTACCAAGTCCTGCTTACGTTTGTCTTTTGTCTTATTTGTAATTTTTCTGTGTAGTTCCCTGGCAGATTGTAGCATGTAATTGTAATGTTCAGCCATTGTAGATGTTTTCTGTTATCCCTTTTATTACATTGTCCATTCAAGCATTGCGTACATTTTGTAATCTTTATCTTGCTTTTGGTTTCATCGACTATTACCACCACTTACCTTGTAAGTTATTACTGCTGGTGAAGTTCAGTAATCAAATGGCACTATCAGCCTAGTATCACAGCCGGTGAGCAAATCACCGAAAAAAAGCGTTTCTCAAAACATCCGGATCATGGGCGATAACACCACAAACGCTACCACTAGATGGCTTTTCGCTGACCTTAATATTTTTTTTTCAATTCACCATCTAGGTAAAATACACAAATATATTCATAAAATTAAGTGAATGTACCTTATATATAATAACATTTCGATATAATAAACATTTCTCAACATAACTAAACAGTTTTGATAACAATTCTTGCAAGTAAATCCCCGAAATCTGTGTTTGAAATCAGGTCGACGAAATGTAAACAAACCACGTCCGACTCAATGTTTACCTTTTTGGGGCCTCAATTCAAATGACACAAACATCAGTATCTTGGTATTAGCATAAAATCGATACAAGCATTTCAAATTAAACTGCGTACTCGGGAGTTGGTGTGTATTGCACTTCTGACAAACTGTAACAAAGAAATCATAACGCAGTGTTTATCTAAATCAATTCCAAAAGAAATCGTAGACAGATTTTGTTTTTTCAAACAAATTTCATATTCCTGAAGTCTTATGTTCTAAAGATATATCAGATTTTCAAAAATTGTTGTTTTTCCTCAATAACCAATATTTTCATGATAATTACATGATTTACATACCAGTCAACCAGAAAACGAAAAATCTACAGAAACAAATAATTTTGTTACCGGTTTTGACTTTACCCTGCATTGACCCACTGACAGTGTGACGGGTGCTGTGCACAGAGCAGGACATGCTTACCCTCCCGGAGCACCTGACGTCACTCTTGTTTATTGAGAGTTCACACTGTTAGTGCTTTAGTTTTTTGTGTTGTATATGTAATGTTCGTGTGTTTTGTGGGCATGTGGTGTCTTTGGTCTTCCGTCTTTTGGTGTTCTTGCTTTTGCCTTGTCTCTGGACTTTGATTTGTGTAATCTTGTGCTTTGTTCCTTCGGTATTCTACTGCCGTTGTTTTGCTCTATATCTAGGTTTGTTTCTAGAAACTGACAAATGGACGACAAGAGGGTTGCTTTCACTTTCCTGTCGTTAATCTAAAATTCCTTTGCAGTAACATCCCATCTGCTCCTGATACAATATGCCAGAGAATCCTCCCCAATAGGAGAACCTAACCAACAGATATATATTAATTTTCATACAACTGCTGCCCTAGGGAAATAAGATGAAATTTTGAAATCAGCATTCCGTAAATTGCCAGGTCATCATCTAAAGTTGATTGACAAAATTAGTCTCGCAACTTGCAATTCACGTTTTTGCATTAACCAAGATTCAACGCCGATTTGCTCAGCCTATGTTAATTTCATCTCTCAAGAAATTCCATGGCCGTCACCATAACATCATTGAAAGATATTACGTGTCAGTGTCCAAAATGAAAGCGGACATTTTCAGCTAGTTCCACGCCCTCCTGGATTTGACTATATCTTTTTTACCTTTTCCTAGATTAACTCACTTACTGTGTAACGAGTACTATTAAAAGAGCAAGACTCGCTTACCCTTCCGTAGTACCTGATGTCACTCAATGTCATGAGAGTTCATACTCTGAGTGCCTTGGTTTTGAATGTTGGTTTTTCTCGGTACTTTGTAGCTGCCTTACGTCATTGCTTCCTGTGTTCACGTTTTAGCCATGTCTTTGGACTTCGATTTTTGTAAATGCCATTCTTTTTTTTCCTTCGGTACTCAACTGCCGTTGAAACATTTAAACTACCGGACCTGACTTCTTCCTAGCTACTATTTCTACTTTGGACATATCAATATTTGCATGAAGTTACCTTTTATCTTTTTTTATTTAAATGTGTTAAAACAAAGTTACTGAATATAACTTTCAAAAGCCAAAATTCATTAGGAAAAAGACAAAACAGGCGGAAAACCACCGGAAAATTGTCGACCGCAATGGCCCTGACTCTTCCACAAAAATAATCCAATCACAATCTGGTCACTTTCGACCATTTCCGCCTCAAGTCCGACTTTCTCCGACTTGTCGGAAATGGCCAAGTGATGTTCAAATTGGAGAAAGCATATTGAGGTAAAACAAAACATCAATTGGTATGAAATAAAAGCATTTAGACGTCGGCTTTGTAATCATTGCAAGCAAAAATAAAACAAAAAGGCGATAAATTGGCAATGTTCCTCCATAAATGACCGACCACTAATTATTTAAGTTAGACCTTTCCTTACCTATGTAAAATTATCAACAAGAGGAATATTTCGAGAATGGATAGGAACTCCTGTGTAATTTAAGTAAGAAATGAGAGCATCAATACAAAGCGGGATTGAGAACTCGATTCTTGGCCTATTGAATAAGTAAATGTTACCATAACTCCTAAAAACAAAAAAGTTTTTTAAACTTGAAGTGTGCTATTTAATTTCTACATGATAACTGTTTAATTAGATTTTAACAATTGACACGGATAAATTAATTTCCAAAATGAATACCGAAGTAAGAACAAAAAATTGTATATCCAGAATGCATGGCAATATAAGGATTACATACAGACAGAGAACGTAAATGACGAAGACGAAACAAACAGTACATAAAACAAACACCACAAAAAATAAGGCACTAACAGTGTGAACCCCTTAAAACATCAGCTTCTCATGACCTGCTCACATGTGACACCCGTCACACTGCGAGCGAAAAGTCCGGTGTAATGTCAAATTCGGTAAGTGTCAATCAAGTAATATCTCGGAGTTCATCTCCATTTGTCAATTTGTGATGACGACCATAAAACTTTTTGAGTGACAAAAGTAACAGTGATTGAACATAACCCTGGCTAAGTAGCTATAATATTAATTAATTATTGGCAATATGTATATGTTTCTCTTTGATCTTGCCGTCATTCTATATATATAAATCGCCCTTAGCTCATCAGTGATACATTAATTAGTGTTCCCATTGGATATATTGATTTTTTTTGTGATAAAAAGACCTTCCTGGTAACTAACAATAGACCATATCCGAGTTTCGAGTTTGCCCGCCCTAAATCGCAAACATGTCCTCCATGCGACGAAGAATGTGGTTTAAAAGCATAAAGTTATGACGTTTGGCTTTATGACGTAACGTTTTCCATACTGGCGTGTTCATAAGTGGTCTCGTATATCCTTATACAAGAGCTCGGATCTGGTCTATTGAAAAGACGTTATAAGAAACAAACATCAGTTAAACAGAACCAGAAGATTCCTTACCATAACTGTTCACAAGTTACCAGCTTTTTGACAGCAAACGACAGCTGATAAGCCATGACACGTGATGATTCCTTACGTTTTTGTAGGTTTCACACTGTTAATGCTTTAGTCTTGAGGCGTTCTCGTTAATTTGTGTATTTATGTTTTAACCATTCATCATACACAGGGGAAGGGTTTGAATCCAAGAAAACGAGTTTAACCCCACCGCAATTTTTGCGCCTGTCTGAAGTAAGAAAAACGTTGATCATTGGCTTGCCCTTGTCTTCTTCTAGTTTCTTGATATTCGGGTTATTAGATGAGGTTTGTTTCCATTGATTTATTTACTCTTACTTTTTAGGGATATTAAGGGCATGTTATATGGTGTGAGGCTGCTCACTGTGTTGAAGACCGTACAGTGACCCCTAAATTTGTTGTTTTGGGTCGTTTTAAGCCGCAGATGGGATGTTGTCTCTTTGACATTTACCCATTTCCTTTCTCTTTCATCATATATAACAATAAAAGCGTCGTCCTGTACTTGGTTTTACCATGAATTTGTCGAGACTTTTCGGTCTCAAGTGCATTTGCTCCATATTCTATCATCATTAACTAAAAATAAGCAGGAAATAAACAAAGAAGGTTTTTGACAATTTTAACTAAGTGCAAGTGTGTGACGGATATATACTCATCGAAGCACTATAGATTTCCGAATGTCAGATAATCTTCCTTATCATACACAATTCTTAAGCATTGTAGTAATTTCTAGTTTAATTTTCATGTCCTCTTGAATGCATTGTTCTCGTTATACATAGAATATTTATCTTATGTCATATCCTTTCAAACAAGTACTTTTTATTTTTCGAAATTTCCGATATTTTTCATTTAAATATAATAAACTGTTTGACTCTTATTGCTTTAAATTATGTCTTAATAGGGTCTGTAAGTCTCGTCATGTGACCTCCGAAAATTCGATATAAACATAATATTCGAAAACGTTTCCCACCAAAACATGACGTCTGCTTATTATGACGTTCAAACTTTTTGTTTGAAACGTCATATATATTCGTTCAAAATGCAACCTCCGGGTACAGTTTATGTGCCCGGAAGATTCAAAAATTGAACCAGACTTACAGACCCTATATGAGTATAATACCGGTATTCCTGTCAAAAGTGTGAAGGAAAAAAACACTTGCGAGTGAATCTTGTTGAATTTGATATTCCCTATTATAAACAAGTCTTAAGCATTGTCTTTGCCTTCACTTTCGTCTTAACTTGAATATAATTTTCTTGTTTTACATACTAGGACATATCCTTTCTTATTTACTAGTGTTTATTTTTTCATTCTCTCATTTAAACTCTAATTAAGCTAATTTACTCTGTTCCTTTTAATTATGTCTTAATATTAGCATAACCCAAATGATTCCAGCCAAACAAAAAATTTGCAAGAATAACACTTGCAAGTGAATCTTGTTAAATATTTCATTACATGAGGTTTGAATGTAACAAACCGAATACAAAAGTTATTGTAAATTTCAATTTTGCAAATAGCCATTTCCACAAGTTATGTTACGTCAGTGCAATCAAATCAAAATATTTTGGAAGTCCATCAATCGAAAGACGTAAAAATAGCTGATAGAGAACAAACAGCAACTATGATTTAAGGATGTTCGCTGGTCATGTTTATGTAGTTTTGTCCGATTTAGGGACCTCTCTGGTTTTATCCATTCAAAATCTTAATAATTTTTAGCCCGGTGACCCCCTCTTTTTTTCCCTAAATTTCATTTTATACATCTTTTTGAACATTCTGGCAAAATTTTATTCAATTGGTGTTATTTTGTCATATTCATTATTGGATAAACATTGCTCATATTTCACCTATAAAAAATGTAGAGGATTTCGGTTTCCCGCCAGTTTTTGAAACATTTGTATCTCAAAAATTTCATCGGTAACCTATTGATGTTTTTGGCTTGAAAAACTTCTTTGTTGATTTTCTAACAAAAAATCACATTTAATTGAAATTCTT
This sequence comes from Modiolus philippinarum, assembly GCA_002080025.1. Lineage (NCBI taxonomy): Eukaryota > Metazoa > Mollusca > Bivalvia > Mytilida > Modiolidae > Modiolus > Modiolus philippinarum. The sequence continues at coordinate 3,468 of MJUU01012658.1, read as the reverse complement.
GTTATTTTAAAATCGACCAGCGAACATCCTTAATTGGAAAACCAAATTAACTCAGGGCGCAAATTTCACGAGGAAGATACAATTTATTTTAAAAATGTGTCAAATTTATATAATGTACGTTTCAAATAGTGTTTTAAAACTAACATCGAACACTGACCTCCTAAATATCAAGCGCCTCTCCTTCGGGGATCTGAAACCACTGAGCAAAACAAAGTTAATTTTGATGTCGTTTTGATTCACTGTTTACCGATAAATCGAGAGTCGAAATATTTTGGAGTAAGATATCATTTGCTCCTCATTTTCTTCTTGAAGTGACTATTTGAGGAATGAAATGTTTTGCTGTTTGCCAAAATACACGAGATAATGATAGCTGCTTGAGTGAAATGCATTGGTGTGCATTCCATTCTCGTTTACTTGTAGTGGTAATACCAAGAATTTTTGTATTTTAACACAGTATTCCGACACCTGAATCGGATGTCTTGGGCTTCGTAAGCAAAGCTATCTGGTGCGTCCTTAATTCCGAAAAAAAATATTTAGATTTAATTGTTAGTTTTAGTATTGATGTAAAAATGGATAACAGAAAACCGATACAATCGTTGAAAATTATAATAACATGCTACAATCTGCCAGGAAAGTTCACAGGAAAATCACGTATAAGACAAAAGACAAACGTAGACAACGATACCGGACTTGGTAACGGCAATAGCAAAGCCAGCCGTAGGGTTAAACCGGTTTATGGGTACCCAAACCTCACCTTTATCTGTCGGGTTTCCCTATGGTATAAGAAACATACGAATAAAACCCAATACTGGTAGACTACTTACCCCATGCCCACAATCTTGAAAGGAGAAATAAAGACAAAAAAATACGTAATTTTGAAAAATGGGTTAAGGGGTGCTCGCTGCTAAACTGCCGGCTAGCTCAAGGAGCCTGGTCTGCTTGTAGAACACTGTCGCACTACAGACGAAAAATCAAGCTCAAATCTTCCCGGAGGGTTTGGTCAAGAATCATCATAAATTTCAGTAGACATCGGCGGTATCAATTAGAGGCCAGAATGTGTGCAAACTTTTCCGGCCACTAGGTCTCAAAGCTTATTTAACGGATGCAAGCAGAATATCTTGTCGATATCACCTATTACGTAACGAATGCAAGTGGCTATTCTCGTGTCTTTGATCTATCTGATGATGTTTCTTACATGTGTGACTGTTGTTAATTGTAGAGATAATGAGAAATATCGGTCGGTTATTTCCCTGTAGCAAGTTAGTTTCGTACGATTATAAATGAACATAGTTTTAATTAGCAGATCAATGGTGAATGAAAGGATATGGAGTAAATGTACTTAAGACAAAGTCTCTAAAACACACGGTAAAAACAAACAAAGGAACAACGCTTTTATTGTTGTTCTTCATCTTGAAGTCACCATGAGGCATTCAACAATGAGCTTTGCTCATACCTCATAGTAAGTTCAAGACGGCCCCTAGCACCGATTTGAGCGGAATTCTTTGCTAATTGTCGAACAATTGATTGATTGATTAGTTAGAGTTTAACGTCCAATGAGCAATATTTCAGCTATATCAGGACGAGAACAAGTTAATCAATTAAAAAAATTGTAAGTAAAAGAAGAAAGAAATAAAGGTGGAAGGGAAAACCGGGATAACGACTTTTGATTGCCACTGGAAAAGGGGAGAAATGGGTAGGGGCAGGAAATTTAGCCTTCCATACGACACCAAGTGCGTCTGCTCTCTTTAGAGAAATATAGAAGGGGTCTTTATACTGCATGGAGCGTGGCGTTTCTCCATACAGTTTGGCTACAATGGTTCGCGGTCAGGCTTTCCGTATTATAACCTGACTACCCCGCATAGACAGGGCATTCCCCTATCAACCAACTGGGGACGCGCCCGGCAGGTCTGTAGCCGGAGCCCCTGAAAACCGATCCAGGTGCCGGGAATTGTCAAACAACGCTACATTCATGTCTTTCCTGGTCATGGATGCTGGGTTGTCAACAAACATTAATTACAAGAAGGCAAAGTGCTTTTACAATCACTGTCATCCGTTTCCCAACAAAAGCACTAGTGCATTCTTTTGATATTCAAATTAAAATTATCTCCTTTATAACTATATATAACTAACTTGGTACAGGGAGATAACTTATCGATGTTTCTCATTAGCCAGTAAAATACCCCATTAGTACAGCACCTTTTAGTAGAGAAATAATCGTTGCACTGATGAGACATAAGTTGTCGAAATGCGCATATGCAGAAAATAAATTAACAGTAACTTCGGTATTTTGTTCATTATGTCAAATCTGTTTTTCTGTAAATATTAGCAATATGTGATCCGAATGAAACAATATGACGGCCCTATGTATTAATTTATGAAAAAGTCTTTACATCAACGGATTATTCATAAATGAGGGGTCAAAAGGCTTTTGTTAAAAAGCTAAAAAAACTTTTTTTCTCCAAGACAGTTAACAGTAAATCAAAATCCAGGCTAACAGCCAACAAAAGAAGTACTAGTATCACATATTTATGTATCCATTGATTTATTCACTGTTTTTACCTTTTTGGGGCCATTTAGGGCTTGCTATATAGTGTGAGGTTCCTCACTGTGTTGAAGACCGTACGGTGACCCCTAGATGTTTTGTTTTTGGGTCGTTTTAACCTGGATATGGGATGTTGTCTCCTTGACATTTACCCCATTTCCTGTCTTTTTCATACATCAACAGAAAAGGTCTTGCCCCCTCCTTCATAATTATTTACCATTTTTTTTTGCAATGTGAAGAATAATAGGATCTTGCATAAGGTCAGATTAAAGATCAGGCTATCTTTCACAAGTGTAAGAAATTTCGTCTTTTCTCGAGTGGAGCGTAGCGGAACGAGAGTAAAAGACGGAGAATTTCTTACACGAGTGAAAGATATCCCGATCTTTCATTTTGACCGAATGCAAGTTCCTATTTCTTCCGTAAAACATGGATAGAAATGTCTAGAAACTTATACCATGTGAACAATGTTGTCGCCATTTGAGTGTTCCTTACATTATGACGTCAGGTGTTTTATGACGTTTAGTCATGGTTACAATTGTTGTATCACAAAAATCAACACGTCTGGTTGGTCATTATGTCCCCCAAACGAAGTTTGGGAGACATATTGTGTTTACTCCGTTTCTTATTATTATTATTATTATTATTATTATTATTTGTTTTTTTTCTTCTTTCTTCCGCTCAATTCTTGTCCGACACGTTTCTCAGAAACTTTTGGCCCAAACTTTATGAAACTTCACAGGAATGTTGGCCTATATGAGTAGATGTGCAGAAACCTTTCAAAATTTTCAAAATGGCCGTCGTTGCCATGGAAACGGAAAAAAGGCGGGAAAATTCAAAGTGCTCAGAATTGGATGAAATTTTACAGGAAGGTTGCCTAGTACACGGTGGCTAGTCGTTACGGACCCTTTCGGGAGAAACGGACCCTT
>MJUU01012657.1:76358-88411 GCA_002080025.1 Modiolus philippinarum | reverse complement strand
CTCCATTACTTGATAATCTGTTTTTACTATTATTTGTAGATAATACCAGTGATACAGAATCCTCAGATGAACCCCCTCCATTACTTGATAATCTATTTATTACTATTATTTGTAGATAATACCAGTGATACAGAATCCTCAGATGAACCTCCTCCATTACCTGATAAATGCTCAGATTATTCCAATGTAACTACTAATGAAACCCCTCCAATACCAACAAGGGGGACAACTCCTCACAGAAAATCAAAGGTGAGTTTCTTCCGACGTATCAGAACTTCTACAGTTGGACTTGGTGAGAAGGACGACATGGTGAATCATCACCGTAACAAGGAGAAACATAAAGAAAAACACAATGAAAAAACTTGAATTGTTTTGTGAAAAAGTCAAAATTTATTTTATTTTGGTATATATAATTTATATGATTTTCCTGACAAGATGTTATTGTATTTTCATATTCATCATTTATACATGTATATCATTAATGTCATTTAACACTGTTCTGTTTCTTGTATAAAGCATGATTTTATTGGAATCTTCTTCTGTGCAAACATAATGCCTGTTCTTGTTTATATAACTACAGCTCAAACTTTTCTGTGTCAAGGCTAACTCATATTTTTTTCAAATTAGTAGGGATTTCTTTTTAATGCCATTTTTAGAGGACCTTACATAATAATAATTTACTTTGGATCTTGATGATTTTTGTCCCACAAATTAAAATTTTTCTCCCGATGTATTGTCTTTATTCAATCAAAGCAAGAAATGTCAGTAATGCAGCTACTTTTGATGATTTAAATTGTCTTTTTGTCTATTTGTCTGACAGTGTTTTGTAAAGGTGTGGTGCAGGCTTTGGCCATGTTGTCACCACCCATGGACAGCACAACTTTGGTTCTAGAGGACATATCAGTATTAAATTTTAGCATGATGTTCCTTGGCAAATACTTGAGGTTAATCTTTTGGGTTCTCGACCTTACCTGTTTTGGAAAAGGGCCAAAAAGGGTTACATTTTTTTTCAAATAATTGGGCATAGAATTTTATATATTATTCATCAGATTTTTGATGTGATTTTTTTTAATTCTGTTCCTTGGAAAATTACCGGTCAGTTGTTTGTAAAACAGATTGATTTGATTTTCTATTTCACCTGTAGCAAAGATTAATTCATGCCAAAATTTCAACTTTAAAACAAAACTGTATATATTGTTACCTGACAAATGGTACAGGATATAAACCCTTTCATACAATAATAAACAAACTTTAAATCATAAATAACAAAATTCTGTTAACTGTTGACTCATTTTGTTAGCATACAATTTGAATATTAATCATGACATTGTTTATTGAAGGACTTCCTACCAGTCATAACTTACAAATATTATTTGTGACTTGTGACCAACATGAACTCATGATCTTGATTTAATGAAATTAAATTCTGTCTAGGCACAATCTATTTTTATGAATATATTTACTATTTTGATTTCTTAATTAACTGTTATGTATAAATCATATCTATTTGTCATCTTTATTCTAAATTTTGGTTACTACATTGTAACAGCATGTGTGAATACTCTTCTTTCTCTTTTCAGCCTATACCTCCACTTCCAACTGAAGGGGGATCACCACCTCCAGTGCCTAAAAAATCTTCAACACCAAACTGCAAGTGATCGACTTTACATAATAGCATGATTATTCTGTCTTTGATCATTTAGCCTTTTATCAGTGCCTCTAACAAGATGGAATGGATGCAGCAACTTATCATTCAGGGTACCAGTTGGAATGGTACAAAAGTCAATTTTAATGACATGTATGCAATGCATGTGACATTATTATGAAGATGTATTTTCTCTGTGATAACAATGTGTTCAGTGCTTTTTATGAATTTTATTATTTTTATGCCATAATATTCATATTTCTGTTTACATACAATACAATAGTTTTCCCCAACATGAATACTGGTGTCAATAATGGGACAGATGTTGGCTATAGATATATTCACCATATTCTGAACTTTGAATATTACATCCATTATTGTGTCGCCTGCGTTCACCCAGTGGCAACATATAGGCATCACTATCCGTCGTATTGCATCGGCGTCACAAAAATTTGTGTCACATTTTTCTCAGGAACTGTGTATCTGAGCTTTTTGCAATTTGGCATGAAGTGTCAGTATGGGGACCTATACCATGTAATAGAGTTTCGGATCTCTCGCTTGCCCATTTCCTGTTTGACGAAACTTTGAATATTTTTGTTATTACACAGGTGACACATGTCTTCCCTGGAAGACTTACTACTAAGTTTGATAGTATATTCCATTTTTCAACTTGAATGCTATATATTTGATTGTAAAATAAATCATACCCATAAAAATGTAAACTAATGACAATTTTACATCACTTTCATGTTAAATAGATTTTCAGATGTTTTAAAACTTGTCCAAGCCTCATTTTCAAACAACTAAATGTGAGAAATTTCATAATCAACTAGTTCTTTATGTGTAGAAACTATATTTCCTCCACAGTATAGAATTTGTGATATGGATAGGAATTAGTTAAGAATAAAGGAATATTTTATCTGGAGAAATGCCGAATTTCCTTTACAGTCAATGTCTTTTGAAAAAGACTTTCCTTGATTTTAATTTTTGTTTCCTATGCAATCTTTTTTACATGAGACTGCTGTATTTTTCTAATCATATTGATTTTGATAAACTCTTACAGTTGTTGTTTGATATTTTCAGTTGTTGTTTGAGTGATGAATTTGTCATTGTTGGGACCAGTGTATAATAAATGTGATGTGTTTTCAGGAGTTGATATCATTTTCACTGTAAAATGGAAGAGAATTTATGACAAATAAATAAAAAAAAACTTCATGGTATCATCAGAGACATATAAAGCAAGAGTTTGGCAACAAGATGAATTCTCGTAAAGTAATGGGCAATCAAGACTTTGATAAAACTTTCACTTCACACAAATAAATTGGTAATATCTCTATAATATATGAAAACATCATAATAAAACTATCTATATATACCAACATGGTAAAATGCCTCCCAGTTTTCATAACTAGGAAGTTGTAACCATGCAAATAAAACAGAAGTTTCGAAAGTCAGCAAGGCACACCATGATCTTTGTAGTGTTTTAAAACTTGTCCAATTTCCATGTGAAGCCTCCACTTTATTTGCCAATATCTTTTTTGCTAATCAATATTTTTAAACAACACCAAAAAATCTTCAAGGAAAACAATTCACATTTCAGTTTGAAAATTATATGTACTATATTAAAAGTTATAGTTTCAGAAGTTCTGATGTGGCAGTACCATGCTTATTGTGATTAATATGGGATGATAGTAGATTTACAACTGTCTTGTTTTATATGTCTCTGGTATTATTGTTGTAGAAGAAGGTTATGGATATTTTTACAAATATATTTACTGGAATGTTTTACTTCACAATTTGTATTCATCCATCACATATGTATTGTATAAATCAGTTGTAAGTCTTATGTATTTACAGGGATAACATTAATTCACTTCAATTCTACTGTATCAGTTACAGTATTAAATGGGGTAACATTATCAGACTTGAATTTCTTTTATTGAACTTGAATTCTGCCACATCCATAAACTTACCTTGGAAGTACTTTTATTCGTGGACATAATTTTCGTGGATTTTATAAATATCACTGATTTGTTGGAACTTGAATTCTTTGCATTTAAAGTCTTTGTAAAAATGCATTTTGGTGGGAACTTAATTTTGTGTTTAGTGAACCATGAAATCCGCGAAAATTGGAACCCCAATAGTTCTTTCACAGTATATTCTGCAACTTTAAATAAGATTTCATCAACTCACTTTATTTCTGATAATCCAACACAAGTATTAAATATGAATACATTAAATATCATCCATTGGGCAACATAAAATCAAAGTAAGCAACCAACATGAATTCTGCCATTAAAAAGGATTACATTAAATCACCTTAATTCTCTAATATCCAACCAAAGTATTACATTAATTGACTTTCTTTTTTCAAAATCAAACCCAAGTAGTGAATGGGATTTCATTAATTGACATTAAACCTGCATTATTCATCTTGAGAACATGAACTGACATAATTAAATGAAAACCAAACTTCAGTATTTAATTGGATGACATAAACTGACTTAAAATCTGCAACACCTTTTTTGGTTAACAGGTATACTACAATGAAGTATTTGATTCTATTTTTCTTCTTCATTATAATATAACTTTTATTTTAATTACAATTCATTCTGAATAATAAGTATTTATGTAAATATAAATTTTATAGATAAACAATTGTATATTTATCTCTATACTTTTGTGCAATATAATTAGCTATCTTGTCATTAGGCTTAAAGTCTTAAATTATTTGTATATATATGTTACTCAAGAAAGGGTATTTATTTTTAAAGGGTACCGTCTTCGTGTAGTACCATGTCTTCCTTAAAGGGCTCTGTTACACAGAGATCATTAAATGAACCTTGGATATAATATGATAAAAAGGAAAAATTCTGATGTTATCTACTGACTTCTGTAGATACTCGACTAAGTTGGTTCACTTAGAAATCAGTGGGTCTTTTCCAGGGGTACAAAAGTTTGCATTTAGAATTGATCATAACTATAAGTCACTGGGCCATCATTAACAAGTTGTGTACCAAGACTTCAGCATAAAACTGCTATAATTTATTATATTGCATACATTTGAATGAAAGAATATCTTCACATGAGATAAATGTTGTGTTTTATCTGCTTTCTTAGTTTTCATGCCAAGACATTATATTACAAGGGAATAACTGAACTCCATACACTTCAGATAATCGCTTTATATTTGCATTCTATGTGTCTCATGGATATTTTATGTAATCCACTTTTCTTGTTGTTTCTGGGCCAATCTTATAAGTCAGACCCTTTACCTGGAAATGCATTTTAGGTCTAAAATTTCTAACTTAATTATAATCGAGTATATATGGTTTAATTATTATAGAAATAAAGCAGAAATAAGGTGCAGATTTGTATAGGGGGGTCTTAATTGGGGGGTTCCCTTTCCAGAAATCCCAGCAATATTTTTTCTATTTTCCCATTTCACAAGCGGGAAAATATTTTACAAAGAGTCTCAAACAGTCTCCCTTTTCCATTGATCGGGGGCACTTTTTGGTGACGAAGCATTTCCTGTTCAGGCCAATCCTGTTTCCTTATTAAACCCCATCAAGACCCAATATGAACCAGATCCCTAAAGCTGATAAAAAGAACCAATACATGAGTTTCATGGCAACACAATGTTCCTTCATCTCAACAATAAGACAAGTTGATAGTATAACAGTATTGTTTACATATCTGATTAAGTAATTTCCAGATAGTTTTATCAAATTTGCTAGTTATTCGTGGTATATTTTCTAGTTATAAACAGACTCATAACAGTTTGATTAAGCATATTTTTAGTTGACAGTAAATTTGACCATAATAGTTTGCTTATGTATATTTTGCTAGTTGATGTAGTCAGACATATTTGCCAGTTTTGCTGGTATGTTTGACCATTACAGTTTGCAGATGTATATTTGCCAGTTGATGTAGACTTACTTGCCAGTGAATACTGGTATATTTGCCATTTGATGTAGACTTACTTGCCAGTGAATACTGGTATATTTGCTGTTTTTTGTTAATGTTTTTGTAAAGCTTTGTTATATCTGTTATGTAAATGATGTTTTTATTATTATTTTTGTATATTATGAATCATTTTAATACATTGATCATGTAAACTTGAATAAAAAAATTGAATCTTCTATTACTTATTGGAAATGGCATTAAGACGGAGAATTTCCACTAGTACATTTGTTCTCCATATTGAAGCAAAGTTTAACTTACTAGTTCCTCATTAAATACTTCACATCTCACTATTTTATAATGCCAAGTTTTCTTACAATCGACTTGATGAGTGCCCTTTGTTTGTCTATATGTTGTAATCGTCCACTAGCTTAAGACACTAGTGCTTTTGTTGGGCAAAGGATGACAGTGATTGTAAGAGCACTTTGCCAGTTTAATTGATGTTTGTTGACAATCCCGCACCCATGACCAATGAAGACATGGATGTAGCGTTGCTCGACAATTAGCAAAGAATTCCGCTTAAACCGGTGCTAGGGGCCGTCTTGAACTTACTATGAGGTATGAGCAAAGCTCATTGTTGAAGGCCTCATGGTGACTTCAAGATGAAGAACAACAATAAAAGTGTTGTTCCTTGTTTTTTACCATTTATTTGTAGAGACTTTGTCTCATGTGCATTTACTCCATATCCTTTTATTCACCATTCACATCATATATGGCCCAAGTATGGTAGAAGTCTTACAGAGTATTAAAGAGTGAGCTGATAGTTTACTCATCCCACAAACAACATGAAATTTTTGTTTAGGCCATTAATCTACATTTCCTTCAATCACTTCACCATAATCATTTTTTTTTTTAAGATAATAACAAAATTTTATTGCACTTCCATGTTGTTAACAAATCCCCTTGACGGTACAACGCTCCCATCAAGGTTCTGCCCTGTTCTGTTAGTCGTGCATTCCGTAACAGGGGATACGGATGACGAGTACTAGTTAAATGTACAGAAACTATAAATAGAACAGTGTTATTATTTGGAATGTATATTCAAAGGAAATCTTCCAAATTGTCCTGTGTGTATTTTATTCAATTTAATTAGATAAACACCAAAACACAGACATAGAGATAACAATTTTCACATACTTTACATATTTGATATATAAAAAAGACAAAGTGAAACCAGGTAACCACCATAATCATACAGATCCATACAACATTGGTCATAGATGAAGAGCTGAAAAGGGTTCTATCAAGAAAGGAGTATGCAAAGAAACAACACACAACCATAGGTTGTATATAGCCATTTCAACAACATATGTCACTACAGTGCAGATCCATAAAAATCATTTGGAAAACCTAAACCCTAAGTATATCACTCTTCCACATGACAAATCAGTACTCTGTGATCTCATTCATCAGTCTTTCTACACCGAAAAAGGTGAAAAAAGATACTCGTATGTGGTATTGGGTAAGGAAAAAACATATTTTGTCAAACACTTCAGTGATTCAAACAAAAAGTAAACTGAGGAGGTTGTGATTGCCATTCTGGAAATTTTTATTGACAATATATTTGTCGAATTTGGAGGACATGTTTTCCAACAGACAATCGGAATACCAGTGGGGACTAATTGTGCACCATTTGTTTTTATACTAGTATGAAGCCAGATTCATACAAGAGCTTATCCTGAAGAAAGAGAAAAATCTAGCCAGATCCTTTAATTTCAGTTTCCATTACATAGATGATGTTTTATCTTTAACCAATCCTCGATTTAAGGATTATCTACATCTTATCTACCCAAATGAACTGGACATTAAAAAAAACAACTGATACACCAACATCAGCATCATACCTGGACCTTTACCTTTCTATTGACAAATCCGGTCAGTTGAAATCCAAACTTATGACAAACGTGATGATTTTGACTCTCCAATTGTGAACTTCCCATTTTTGAGTAGTAATATACCCACATCTCCAGCATATGGAGTCTACATTTCACAGTTCATTCGCTATTGTCGTACATGTAATGTGTACGTCGATTTAGTCAACAGCAAAATTACTATCTCAAAAGCTACTTAGCCAGGGTTATGTTCAGACACTGTTACTATTATCACTCAAAAAGTTTAATGGTCGTCATCACGAGTTGACTGATCATTACAACGTGTCTGTCTCACAAATGAAGATGGACATATTTCAAGAGACCTCGGGATATAGCTGGATTAACACGTACCGAATTTGACACTACATCGGACTTTTCACTCGCAGTGTGATGGGCGTCACATGTGAAGCAGGCCATACTTACCTTCCGGAGCACATGATGACACTCCTGTTTTTTTAAGGGGTTCACACTGTTAGTGTCTCATTTTTTGTGGCGTTTGTTTTATGTACTATTTGTTTCGTCTTCGTCCTTTACGTTCTCTGTCTGTATGTAATCCTTATATTGCCATACATTCTGGATATATGATTTTTGGCTCTTGCTTCGGTATTCATTTGGAAATTTATGTATAAAGCTGACTGAAAACAACAAATTTGGTTTAGGTGCGAAGCCAAAATCTGCTAAGGACAGAGGTATGCACAGGGGAACATAATTTAACATTGAAACTATTCAAAGGTCTTCCCTGAAACTGTAAATGGTGAATAAAAGGATATCTGATTAGAATCAAACTTGCTATTCACTATGATCATGTTTTTATTTAATAATTTGGAAGAAAAGTAAATGTATATATTGAGTGCTTCTAACCATTCTCTTTCTTCTATAAATGTCAATGCTATAATCATGCCTTTTTCAAATAAATGTGGTGGTAATGGTGAATAGATGAAATGGGAGATGGAGGCTGATTTTTTTTTTTTTTTTTTTTTTTTTTTTTTCATTAAAATTGTACTATTAAGGTTCTATTTAACAGCAAAAAATCCTAGTTTTGTCAAATTTTCTGGGAAAAAATCTTACTTTTCCTATATTTTTGAAGTAAAAAAATGCTATGTTCCATGTTACCATGTACAGTGAAACTTGTCTTATCCAACACCTGAGTATCCCAACATCCTGTCAAATCCGACATAATTTATTGGGCCCAAAGATAGCTTTTAAATGCTTTTTAAACCTGAGTATTCCGACAAATTTTGGTCCCACGGTGTCTTGGATTACACAGGTTTCACTGTATCTATTTCACAAATGAGAATAGACATTTTTCAGTGGATCCAGAGATAGTCTACCAGACTGACATGCACTAAAAATGAGATTCCAGTGGATCCAGAGATAGTCTACCAGACTGACATGTAGATCCAGAGATACTTTGGGACTGACATGCACTAACTTTGACTTTCCAGTGGATCCAGAGACACTATGGGACTGACATGTACTAACTATGACTTTCCAGTGGATCCAGAAATACTATGGGACTGACATGCACTAACTATGACTTTCCAATGGACCCAGAGATACTATGGGACTGACATGCACTAACTATGACTTTCCATTGGATCCAGAGATACAATGGGTCTGACATTAACTATGTCTTTCCAGTGGATCTAGAGATACTATGGGAATGGCATGCACTAACTATGACTTTCCAGTGGATCCAGAGACACTATGGGACTGACATACACTAACTATGACTTTCCAGAGGATTCAGAGTTACTATGGGACTGACATGCACTAACTATGGCTTTCCAATGGATTCAGGGATACTATGGGACTGACATGCTTTAACTATGACTTTCCAATTGATTCAGAGATTCTGTAGGAGGGACATGCACTAACTTTTACTTTTCAGTGGATCCAGAGATACTATGGGACTGACATACACTATGACTTTTCAGTGGATCCAGGGATACTATGGGACTGACATGCACTTTGACTTTTAAATAGATCCAGAGATACTACCAGACTGACATACACTTACTATGACTTTTCAGGGGATCCACAGATAATATGGGACTGACATGCTCTAACTATGACTTTTCAGTGGATCCAGATATACATGTACTATGGGACTGTCATGCACTAACTATAACCTTCCAATGGATCCAGAGATTCTGTAGCACTGACATGCACTAACTATGACTTTTCAGTGGATGCAGACAGACGTGTCTCTTTGACACATTCACCGTTTCCCTTCTTTTTTCTATACTATGGGACTGACATGCACTAATTATGACTTTTCAGTGGATCCAGAGATACTATGGGACTGATATGAATTTACTCTGTTTTTTTCAATAGATTCAGAGGTGCTAATGGACTGACATACTTACCATGAATTTTCAGTAGATCCAGATGATACAATGGGACTGACATGCACTTACTATGACTTCAGTGGATCCAGAGATACTATGGGACTGACGTGCACTAACTATGACTTTCCATTGGATTCAGAGATTTTATAGGACTGACATGCTCTAACTATGACTTTTCAGAGGATCCAGAGATACTATAGGACTAACATGCACTAACTGCGACTTTTTAATGGTTCCAGAGATACTATGGGAATGACGTGCACTAACTATGACTTTCCAGTGGATTCAGAGATACTATAGGACTGAGGTGCACTAATTATGAATTTTCAGTGAATCAAGATATACTGTGGGACTGACTTGCACTAATTATAACTTTTCAGTGAATCCAGAGATACTATTGGACTGATATGCACTAACTATGACTTTCCAGTGGATCCATAATTACTAAGGGACTGACATGCAGTAACTATAACTTTTCAAATGGATCCAGAGATTCTACTGGACTAACATGCATTAACTATGACTTTTCAGTGGACTTTTTAGTGGCAGTATGGCAGTTGCCATGTTTGGATCAGATCATTCTTTATACCCTTACAGAGCATCTAACGACACCTCGTGTTTTTTACACAGTGCTTTATTTTTATGGTCTTTGATTTATTTATGGCACTTTGTCGTGTAGTCTCTAGCTAGTGCTTTATATTTTTGGTCTTTTGGTTTATTTGTGCCATTTTGTTCTGTCGTGTAGTCTCTAGCTAGTGCTTTATATTTATAGTCTTTTGGTTTATTTATGGCACTTTGTCGTGTAGTCTCTAGCTAGTGCTGTATATTTATGGACTTTTTGTTTATTCATGCCACTTTGTCGTGTAGTCTCCTGCTAGTGCTGTATATTTACAATCTTTTGGTTTATTCATGACACTTTGTCGTGTAGTCTCCAGCTAGTGCTGTATATTTACAATCTTTTGGTTTATTCATGACACTTTGTTTGTTGTGTAGTCTCCAGCTAGTGCTGCATATTTTTAATGGGTTTTTGGTTCATTTCTGCCACATTGTTTGTTACGAAGTCTACTTTATATTTATGGTCTTTTAGTTTATTTATGCCACTTTGTGTGTAGTCTCTAGCCAGTGCTTTATATTTTTGGTCTTTTGGTTTATTTGTGCCATTTTGTCTGTCATGCAATCTCTAGCTAGTTTTTTATATTAATGTTGTTTTTTTTTTTTTTTTTTTTTTTTTTTTTTTTGTTTNCTTTGTCATAGTCTCTAACTAGTGCTTTATAATTATGGTCTTTTGGTTTATTTTTGCAACTTTGTCATAGTCTCTAACTAGTGCTTTATAATTATGGTCTTTTGGTTTATTTTTGCAACTTTGTCATAGTCTCTAACTAGTGCTTTATATTTATAGTCTTTTGGTTTATTTTTGTCACTTTGTTGTGTAGTCTCTAGCTAGTGCTTTATATTAATGGTCTTTTGCTTTATTTATGCCGATTTATTGAAATCTGCTATAAATTTTACAATATTTTGCTTAAAACTAAGGAGTATCTCCCTCATGCATAGCTTTGTCCTTAGCTGAATTTCGGCTTTTCTATTTAGATCATTTTGGTTATTTGTTCTCTATCAGCTTTTACATACTTTCGGTTAATGGACTTCCAAATGTTTTGGTTTTATCTACACTGATGAGACATAAGTTGTCGAAATGCGCATATTCAGAAAAAAAAATTCAAAGAAACTTCGGTATTTTGTTATTTATGCCAGTTTGTTTGTGTGTAGTGTCTAGCTAGTGCTTTATATTTGTGGTCTTTGGTTTAATTTTGCCACTTTGTTTGTCGTTTAGTCTCTAGCTATTTTTTTTTGGGGGGGGAGTCTTTTGAGTTGTCTTATCATGAAGTCTCTAACTAGTGTTTTATATTTATGGTCTTTGGTTTATTTTTGCTACTTTCTTTGTGGTGTAGTATCTAGATAGTGCTTTATATTTATGGTCTTTTAGTTTATGCCACTTTGTCGTGTAGTTGGTAGCTAGTGCTTTAATTGTTTTTGTTTTGTTTTTTTATTTGTCTGTCGTGAAGTCTTTAGCTAGTGCTTTATATTTATGGTATTTTGGTTTATGTATGACACTTTGTCGTTTTGTCTCTAGCTAGTGCTATATATTTATAGTCTTTTGTTTATTTATTCCACTTTGTTTGTCGTGTAGTCTCTAGCTAGTGCATTATATTTATGGTATTTTGGTTT